>CM034151.1:20011195-20037951 GCA_019776745.2 Taxus chinensis
TGTTCTAGATCTGGTAATTGTGTTGGTGTTTTCTTGATATCTCCAAGCCAAGAGGAGTTTAATTTTTCTGTTAAACTCAATTTTTAGTGCACAAACAATATTGCAGAGTATGAAGCATTGTTTTTGGGTTTAAGGATTGTTTCAAAATATGGTGTCAAGGATATTATCATTAAAGGGGATTCAAAGATGATAGTCAAGCAAGTTAGAAAACTGTATGGAACAAAGAATCAAATAATGAAATGGTATAATCATGTAGTTTGGGAATTCATTTAAATGTTTGATTCTTTCAATATAGTACATCATGATAGTAGCTATAATACTGTAGTAGAAAAATTGGCAGTATTAGGATCTATGTTTGAAAATTATACAATGTCTCCCTATTGTGAATATGATATTGAAATTTTTACCAATCCATTTACCCCTGACAATATTAAGCACTGGTAGGTGTTTGAAGATGATGCTTAGGTCCAAAGGTTTCTACAGAATAAAGGGTAATTTTCCAATCAAAGTATGGAAAGGAAACCAATGGTTTGTGTAAATGATGGAAAAGAGACCCTGTTTGGTAAAGACATCATCCAATTGAAAACCAATACTATTCCCAGAGGTTTGGTTACAATGGAATAAAATTTTGATAATGTTGATTGCATTATTAATAGACACATGTCAGCCTCAAGGGATGTTGAAGAATATAACTAGGGCATAGAGGATAAACCCAAGACAATTTGGCTAGGAAGCAAACTGAATAGAGAATAAAAGCAGTCATATGTCCAACTACTAAAAAAGTACCAAGACTACTTGGCTTGGTCATATTCAAAACTAAAAGCATACAGGGAAGACATTTTTTAGCATGAAATACACTTGGAAGCCAATGCCAAGCCATTTAGGTAGAAACAAAGACCAATTAATCCCATCCTTTCCTTAAAAATACAAGAAGAGTTGAAAAAGTTAAGGGATGGAGGAATTATATAGCCTATAAGATACTCCTCATGGGTAGCAAACCTAGTACTTGTTTGAAAGAAAAATGGGGACATAAGATTATGTGTTGAATTTAGAATATTAAGTAAGACATCAATTAAACACAACTATTCCCTGCCAAATATGGATAACATTTTGTAATTAGTTATAGGTTTAGAGTTGTTATCCACTTTGGATGGTTTTTCTGGGTATAACCAAGTGGTTGTGAAGTAGTCAGAGAGAATCAAAACCAATTTCACCACTCCATCGGGAAATTATTTGTATGTCAGAATGTCGTTTGGCTTGATGAATGTTGGAGCCACATTTCAAAGAGCAATGGACGTAGCATTCTCAAGATATATAATTGACTTCATTGTTATGTATCAGAATGATGTGACATTCTTTTCAAGGAAAATAAGTGATCACCTACAACATTTAGAAAAGATTTTGTTAAGATGTAGGGAATATGGTATCTCATTGAACCCTAAGAAATGTCATTTTGGGGTTCAAAAGGAAAATATGCTTGGACATATAATGTTAGAAGAAGGGGTCTTGATTGATCCTGAGAGTGTGGAAGTGATTAGAAAAGTTCCTATTTCAAGAACCAAAAAATGAATTTAGTCCTTTTTTGGGAAAATAAAGTTTATTAGGAGATTTATTTCCAACTTTGCTAAATTAATTATCCGAATCACTAGTATGTTGAAGACGGATTAGAGTATCAGATGGGAAGAAGCAGCCATTCAATCCTGTACTCGGATTAAGGAATCATTGAAGAATTCCCTTTTTTAGTAGCTCCTAATTATAAAAAGGTTTTCCAAATGTTTTCATTTGCTTTAGAGAATACTATTGTATCTATGTTGTTACAAAAGGATGATGAAGGAGATGAAAGGAAAATTACTTTCTTTAGTAAAGCATTACAAGGGACCGAGTTAAAGTATACTATCATGGAGAAATAGGCCTTTGCTTTGGTCAAAGCCACAAAAATCTTTAGGCCATATATTTTGAGCTCTGAAGTCATAGCTTATGTTCCCCATACCATAGTTAAGGATATCCTATTAGAGATGGAAATTTCAAGTAAAAGATGTTGATGGGAAAATAAATTGCAAGAATATGATATGTACATCCAAACTACAAAATTGGTCATAGGATTGGGCCTAGCAAAGCTAATGACAGAAAGTAACTTGCAAAGAGTTGAGATAAATGAGGTTGAAGAAGAAATATTGAATATTCTTGAGAAAGTGACAAATTATGAATGGTACAAGGATATTATTTTTTATCTCAAACATCTACAGTGCCTTAAGTATTTAAGAAAGAATCAAAAGAAAGTAGTTAAGTTAGCCTCCCAGAAGTACATCATCACTGATTATGGGTTAGCTTGGAAGAAACCATAGGAAGTTATTTTGAGATGTATCACTGGGGATGAAGCCTTAATAATTGATGATTTCCATGGAGTTTGTGGAGGGAGTTTTGCTTAAAGAGTCACAACCCATAAGATATTAAGGGTTGGTTACTGGTGGCCAACTCTTTTTAAAGATACAACTCTACTGGTAAGAAAGTGTGAGATTTGTCAACATTTCTTAGAAAGATTAAATGCTTCAAGCTCCCTCCCTTTGTATCCTGTATCAATGGAAGCCCCATTTAATTAGTGGAGAATGGACTTCATTGGTGAGATTTTAGATTCTTCAAGTGCAGGCCACAAGTGGATATTAGTGGCCAATGATTACTTCACCAAGTGGGTGGAGGAAATCCCTACCAAGAAAGATAACCAATAAATTGTTATGGACTTCTTTCGGAATCATATAATTTTCATGTTTGGAGTGGCTACTAAAATAGTTGTTGATAATGTTATGAGTTTTCAAGCCAAACCTTTCATAGCCATGTGTCATGAGTATGGGATAAATTTAGTACATGCTTTAAATTATAATCCCTAAGGTAATGGATAAGTAGAATAAAGAAACAAAAATTTGTTGAAGCTAATCAAAAGTACCTTGGAATTAAACAAATGGAAGTGGGGTGAGCAGTTGAAGTTTGTTGTTTGGGCTGATAGAATTACTGTCAAAAGAGCTACTGGAAATATCCCATTTGAATTGGTGTATGGGACTCAAGCTCTACTTCCCATGCATTTTCAATTATCTTCATATAAATTCATCTGACAGTTGGAGGACCAGGAGGTTAGTCCCTATGATGCAAGGATCAATAAATTTTTTGAACTAGACGAAGAGAGAAGGGAATCCCACCAAAGATATGTGAAGTTTAGGGAGAAATTGAAGAAATGATTTGATAAAAAAGTGACTCCAAGAGCTTTCAGTGTGGGATATCTAGTGCTACTATGGGATAGAAGACATGAGGATAAGGGAAAGCATGGCTATTTTGATGCATTATGGATGGGACCTTATTCTATTAATATTAGGATCGGTGAGCACATATTCTTCCTAAAATATTTGGATGGGGAATTACTTGAGTTTCATATTAATCACAGGCACTTGAAACATTTCTTTCATTGATTTCTCATAATTAATGCACGCATCATTTTACAATGTACAGTATTTTTTTTTTGTTTTGTTTTCAAATTTTTTCTATTTTGGTTTATCCTTGTCTTTGGTGACCAGTTCTTATTAGTTTCTCATTTCGATCTTGGGAGTGTTGGTTATTATTTTTTTTGCTTTGCAAGGTTTTTCTTGACTCTGTCTCCTAATGTATTTTTGGCACATGATCTGTTGTTGTTGCAGCACTCACTGGGAGTACCCATCCCTAAGTGGGAGACAATGTTGGTGCTCATTTCAATATCACCTTGTTTCTTCAATGTATTTTCAATTCACATGGTTTGATGTATTTTATCTCTCCCTATAAGGATGCGTGAAATATGTTTCCTTCAATTGGTTTCCATTGTCAGTCCTTTCCTTGAGTCATGAATCACATTGAGTCTTTGTTTTATTTACAGTTTCAATGCCCATGAGAAAGAATTTGTAATTTGGACATGAATGCTGGGGTTTCCCCTTCCTTTTATTTTTCCACGGTCATGTTTTCCCTGTCAAATTTTATCCTAACACTCACAGATACGTGGTATTCTTTGATTGGACGCAGCACGACAGGCCTTTTTGGTGAACTTGTCACTTTGTTTACATTTGTAAAAAATGCCAAATTGGTCCCTTAGCCCTAATAGTTTCTAATTGGCTATTCAATAATATGAAGCAACAAGGAAAATTTATTACTTTGACTACAAAGATGGATATGTAGCCATTTTTCAAGTCAAAGGTAGATCGTCGAGGCATTTTAAATATTTTTTCCTTTTTGTAAAAAGGAGTAAATTTAAAAAATGATATGCTACTCCGCAGAGGACAAATTAATGTCACATGTTTGAGTCATCATTGAAAAGTCAAACCGGGGAGGTCGGTCACCAGAGAACGTTGATGTTTTTAAGATCTATTTTGAAATGAAGTAAAATTATAAAAGTGAGATGTAAATCTGTTGGGGTCAACATCAAAAGTTAAAAGTGGAGAGGCGGGTCACCGACGCATATTGAGATTCTCAGGCCGGTTCAACTCAAATATTTTTTACATTGAGGGCCTGTGCTCATTTTAGGATTCTCCTCTTTTTTGACCTTTGGAGTTATGCCAAGGAGACACATGGAGATTTCCATCGGCTCTTCCCACACTCAGACTTTTCAACGGCTGATGCATCTTTTTTATACCAAATTAATGTGGAGGGCCTACGCACATTTGAGGATCCGCTTCTAGGTCTTACCTTTAGAGTTACACAAAGGAGACACGTGGAGGATTCCACCACTCCTCTTTATACTTCGACTTTTCAAACACCTGAAGCAACTTTCTTAAATCTGGGACACATTGGAGGGTCCACACCTGTTTGGAGAGATACCCTTGAATTTTACTTTTGAAAGAGCACCAAAGAGACATGTAGAGGTTTCCACTGGATCTTCCCATACTTTGAATTTTCCAGCATCCGATGTAATTTTCTCAAACCCAATGCACGTGGCACCTTCCACTAGTTTTTAAGTTTTTTTTAACAAATTTTCAAGGCCGAGACACATGGAGAGCCTGCGTTTGTTTTGGGTCTCCGATTTTGGGCACCATATCAAAAGTGCACCGAAGAGACATTTGGAGGATTTTGCGGGATCCTCTTTACACTGAGACTTATTTAATAGTTGAGGCAACTTTCATGGGCCAAGGGCATGTGGAGAGCCTATGCTTGTTTGAGGTCAGGCCTCTAGATTTCATCTTTGAAGTTGCACTAAACAGACACATGGAAGCTTTCACTGGACCTTCCCATACTCTAAATTTTTAGAAAACCAGTGCAACTCTCTATGTTTTTGAACATGTGAAGGGCCTGTGCTCATTTAGGAACTAGGGTAACTGCAGCAAGTTGGGGGACAAAAAAGGGGTCATAAGTGGACATCATATTGCAAATAACAACATAATATCAACTTGTAGGGATTATTAGCAATGCATACACTCAAAATTAGAAAAACTTATTTTAATATGAATTGTAGCATCCAGATTCTAGTTTCTAAAACACTATTTTTAAAAAAAATTGGACAAGTTTAGCTATATTAAACACTCAAAATTCAATGCCTTGTATTTTTTTTTAAAAATGCATATAAGATTGTAGTCCGTTTGCCCGCGATTTCGATGACCAAAAATTGATATATATTTTTTTCCTCCAGTGAGAAGTTAAATACCACTATCTATCTTGGGATAGATTTTATTTTGTATTTTTTTGAGCAATATTTAATTTTTTATTATTTTTTCTGTGAAAGTGATCTGAAAAACATAAAGAAAATAGAACACTTTCTTTTTCCCCGCCATAACTTTATCAAAAAATATTGAAATCAAATTTTTTTTTAGCATGTATATAATTTCATCACGGTTGGGATGGTATACATTTTATCACATTCTGACAAGTGAAAAAAAAATTGTAGTCTTAAACGTAGACATAAACATTCATAGGAAAAAGTGTCTTAAAGACCTACTATTAGTAAAAACTTATAAAACGATATTTTTCCTATTCTATTCACTTTAAAATTAATATTTATACAAATCTAACAGTCTCCCCTACGGGATGGTACCATTTTTATGACATATTTTTGACTTTTTGGCATGCTTCAAGTCCATAGAAGACTAAATTTGATGTTTTGTTGTTTTGTTGTTTTTAATGTAAAATTTAGGATTTGATGTCCACTTAATTATCCCCCAACTTGCTGTACTTACCAACTTGCCTCTGGACATCACCTTTGCAGTTCCGGCAAGGAGACATGTGGAGGTTTCCATTGCCTCATCTTTGTACTTGGCTGAGTCATACTCACAACATAGATATATGATATGATCTGTGTGAGGACACTCATTTCTAAGAGGCATGAATGCAAGTATCCATGTGAGGGTAATCATTTATCAAAGTGTATTCTCGAAGGTGAAAAGGATTTCTTTTCAGATAAATCCATTTTGAGCCACCTGAGAATTATTAATAAGAGGATTCCTTGCATGAACTAATAAAAGAATGTCAAAAGCTATGGCATGGTCCTCCAATCATATCTGATGAAGGTAGGAAATGTGAATGGCTCACAATTTTTCCACTTAGCAAAAAATAGTAAAGAGGAATATTATCTTAAAGATTTAGACTATTGGTGCAAACTTTGGGATGAGTGAGTGAGTGAAATTGTATAAATGCAGTGGGAATACTCTTGCATAAGGAGGGTTAACTTTTCTGAGAAAGTTTGAGAAAGACCATTTCCCGGAGAGACCGTCTAAGAGACCAATTCATTTTCCTTTGTTTTTGGATTCAATCACGTCAAGGTGGTTGTAAGTGTACAACTATTCACAAGCTCTAACATTGTTGAGGAAACTTTCCCATGCTGATGAATCTAGTGAACCTTGAATGACTCTGTGTTGATCATGAGAAAAATTGTGGTTGCTTTTATGTTAGAATGTTTTCAAATACTTCTTCTTGTTCCTATTGTAATATTGTGTTAAAATGTCTCTAAGTCACACAAGATCTCATCTGTTTGTTAGTATTGTGGCATTAAAACTTTATTTCTGAGAAGAGATTTCATCTGGTAATGAAATAAATAATTTAAAATCACTTTACTTTCACTATGTTGATAAAGATTATTTGTCATTCTATGAGTGTATCGTAGGCATAACAAACCAAGTATTTCTAACGTTTAATTAATTCTTTAACATGAGCATTTGTGTTGAATTCTTGAAGAATGTGTGAAACTGGGCATCTTTGGGACTCCATTGATTCACACCTTCTATTTTAAGGAATATTTTGGCTGTTTTGAAGCATTTTGTTTTATAAGTTTTCCATTATTTGTAAAGGTTCCCAAAGATCTAGTATAATCAACTTCATCTTGCTTAACTTCCCACCAAAAACATCTCAAACAATTAATCCTACATGAACTACCCTTGTTTATATTGTGTATCAAAAAGTGAACAAATTTCACTTCCAAAATATGCAGAGACAATCAGGGTTCATATATTGTCTTTAGTAATCCCGAACCTTGTCTAGGAAACATCTCCACTCTCTAGTGTGTCAACTCGTGAGAGTTATATTGTGTTGTATTGATCATATTTTCTAAAGGTTCTCATGAAGATTGTGCAAAGAAGGATCTCTTGATATCCTTTACCAATATGGGTTACAAAATGGGTCCTCTCACCCTGGTTGAATGCATGACCTAAAGCAGTCAGGGTAGGTCAAACCCTGTTCACGGTGCTATCCATTTCTTTCATGCCTGAGTAAATGAAGAGTCAGCTAAATTCCTCCCCAGCTACAAAATGACTCACACTCTGTTTATCTACCTCCAAGCATCCTGTTTGAACCACGGTGCTTCTCGGTCGCGAAGGGAGAATTAATTTGGGTACCAACAGGTGGAAATCCAACAATTTGTCCCATTGACAAATTTTCTCTCCGACACATGTGATCTATATGGATGCATCTAGTTTTGGCCATTTGATCACATGTAATACAATAATGGTTTAGTGTGCTTAGCTTGACTTTGTGTGAGGTATCTAGCTTAGGAAGTGTGAATCTATAAACTAGTTGAGTGTAAGTATGGCTTATGTATGGTTTTATCTTATGATTTTTGGTTGCTTTTTAGTAATTAAGGAGATCTTGGAGTACTTTTAGAATGATATTTGTAATGAGGGATCTTTAAAGTTTTGGGTAATTTCCAAGTGAATAAGTGAGTTATACTTTCTTGTATAGGATTTTGTATGTATATTTTCACATTGAGGCTAACCTATAGGATATGAACTTGTTGGTTGGATATTTTTTCAAAAACAAAATCTTAGGCTCAACCACAATACACGAGACTATGTCTCTCCTCAGATAAAGAGGAGGAACCCTATTTATTACTAATCTAAAACACACCCAAAGATATATACAATATTCACACTATTCTAACCATCATGGTCAGGATCTCATCCCAACAAACGTGTTCTTTGGTAAAGCAATAAGAATGTAGAGAAAATACATAGAAGAAAACGAATAATGAACTAGATCGTGAAATAATATAATTAGGTAGGAACGTGCTTTCTCTTAAGAAAATAGCAAATCAAAATATAATCACATATGATTTAAATTGTAATATCTTGCAAGAGATTCGATAAACCAGGTACTTAAAGCAAAGAACAATTTAAAGCATTGAACATAAGAACAATACCTCAAATATCAAAGATATCCCACAACATAAAGTTTGCAAAGACTATCTTTTATTCTTCTAAGATCAAAAGAAAACATAAATTATTTCTCTTTTTCAACTCTAACCTCTATGTCATATAAAAAAATTCCATCCCTTTGGAATGCTACAACATCTCATATATAAAGAGAAGGGGAGGAGAGAAAAAAGGAAATATTGCAACAACATACTAAAAATAGTAAATATGAGTAATTAGTTCACTTGACTGATTCTCACACAGAGACCCAGTCAATCCTTCCAAGTTCATAGGATGTTGAAAAAATATTGAAAAAGACATGTCAAATGGAAAATAAAAATGACATGACAAGTTCATCACTCAGACTTGTCTTTTTCTTCAGCCTGTGTTGTTTTCCTATCACAAAATTCCTGAAACTTTTGGATCATCTCTTGAGCTTCTTCTTCATCTGGTCCACAGGAGTAGTGATTTAGGACCTCGTAGGTTTCCTGCATGTTGCTAACAATCCTTGGAATCCTTTAGAAATTTTTTTTTTTATATTTGGCCAAGGTGCTCAGAACACCTTCGCAGAGGATTAGCTTGTCAATAGCTACCATATCAAATTTTTCACCAACTACAGATTCCTTCTCTACCAATTCCTGAAACTCTTTGTATAGATCATCTGCAGATAGAATATTCATGCTATCATCTAGAATTCTTGTGAATATCTTTGATAATTATTCATCAAATTCATTGGTAGCATCCAACACTTGATCCTTTGATTCTCTTAGTTTTCTAAATCTTCATTAAGGATTTTGACTCGGAATTCAATTGCCTTGTAAAACTCAAAATGCTTGTCAACATCTGGCACTATTCCTTCCTTAATCAAGGTCTCATAATGAATATTTTAAAGCACACTGAGATATTTCAAAGTTAACTCCAAATTATGAATTTCTTTAAGGATTTCATCATTTAACCTATCAACATCTTTCCTTGCTCCCTTCAGAGAGTTGAAGACATTCACTAAATCACTAAGAACATTTTTTCCTCGAACAAGAAGACGTTGAATCCATTCATCAACAACTCTACTCTTCTCATTAAAATGTTTCCATTCTCAGTACTAATGAGAAATCAAAATGAATGGGGGTAGGCATAGGAGTTATTATCTACAGCTGAAAAGGTTTGGAGAGTTTGAGTAACACTTCCGTTAATTGTTAAACATTTTCCTTTAATTCATCCCTTGAGACCTTAATATCTTTGAGTTTCTTACAAATAACATCCACAATAGTCTGAGCATCTTATTGGGAACCTTCAGCAAGCAACCTTTCCAAGATCGACCCTTGTGATCTGATAATCTGCAATCGTTATGTCTTCCTTGGTTTTTTCTACGGCGAGTATGGTGATCTCTGTAAATTTTTTACCAGATGCATTAACTGAGATCTATGAAATCGTATTGGGTTTCTTAGTTGATCGATCAAGTGTTGGCTTTAATGAGCTGAAATAGAAAGCCTTGGGTGGAACAACCACTTTCCTCTTCTTTGGAGTCTGGCCAACTAACCATGAGGGAGCTGAAGTGGAAGGTGCATTTAGGAGAGGAACTGAGATCATTCTAGAGGAAGTTGGAGGAGTGGAAAAAGTGGTGATCAAGGATGGAGGAGTGGAGAGAATGGTGGTAACAATGGCAGTCGACATTGGAGGAGAAAGGGGAATGGAGACTGGGATCCCAGAAGACACTGGTAAATCCAAAGTCAATCCTACTCCACTCGAAAGAGGGGATAAGGATGAGAAAACACTTTCCATGGTGGATGCAAGTGGTGATGATGAAAATGGAGAAGAATGAGGAGGAGAGGAAAGAAAGAGAGAAGGATAAGAAATGGAAGGAAGCATTGCAGATGGCTGAGTGGATTCAGGGACAAAAAGAGTGCCAAGAGTAGAAGAAGTGATAGGAAGATCAACCATAATGCTTACTAGAACTTCCTCTGAGATTGATGGAGGGGGAGAATCAAGAACCACAACTGATGTAGAAGGTGCAACAGATGGAAAAGGCTGAGACTTTCCTCCACTTTGAACAAACTTAAATTTCAAATTTTTAGGTGGGCTTGCACCTTTATCCTTTTCCACATGTGAGGGGCCCACCTCTGATGCCAATGTGACAGGTATATTTGGTAAATTGGGTTCCTTGGGCTGCATACCCCACAAATATAACCACACCTTTTTTATGAACAAGGTTTTTGGTGGCTCTCTCTTATATAGATGCTTTTTCCTTAACCAACTAGTCAATTTCCAGGAACCTCACATTATCACCATCCATTTACTCGTACATAGTTTATACAATGCTCTCGGTGTTAATTATATCTTCGGGAACCTCAGCTAGATTCAACATCCTTATCTCATCCAAATTCAACCTATTATTATCTTTTCTTCTGACTGTGACCTCATCTCTGAGATCAATCCAAATGTCCTCGAGGTCTAGAATGTGAAGTTGCAATATTCCATGAGCCTTGAGCACACCTTGAAAATCAAAGCCTGGCCTTGACTTCATAGTCTTCTTAAGCTTATCTTACAACTCATAGACCACACTTTTGGCTTTGATTACTGAGGAGCACGTATATCTCCCAATTGATATAGGAAATGAAACGACAACTTTATGCTTACTCTGTTGAAACTTGTGAAAATCCAAGAGTTGTCAAACCAATTCCATGAGAATTAATTTATCACTCAGATATCTAGGCAGACGCATAGGTGCTTCTGAAAATATGGAAACCCATAAATATGTAAAATTTTTCAATTGCAAAAATATGCAACCCCACTTTGATACTTCATTCCATGCATCATCCGAGACTCTTCTCTTTCTAAGATCATGATCCAATCTGTAAATAATCTCATATAAGAATGTGTCATTAACCCTTATGTACTGATCTACACTTCCCTTCAAAGAAAACTGAGGATAGAACTTGTAGATGTGATCAGTGGACCAGTTACCTTTTGAATCCAACCCAGGATAATTTCTCATTCTGGTGGGAGCGTAGGTGACATAGGACATCATATAAAACTTTCCTGTGGAGAGGACCGCCTTCATCTGAGTATCAATGTTATCACTAATGAATTCTCCCAATCAATATACTGCTCATTATTTTTAATAATGGCGATGAATTGATACATCCATCTGTGAAACTCCTTAGCATTCTAGAAGCCCAAATATCCTACTAAGGAGTGTGATAATGTCACTGATTTCCAAACTAAAATCACTCCTAGGAACCGTCTTTGGAAACCTTGATACAGTGGGCTTAGGTTTGATCAGGAAATTTTTATTTACATGTCTAACACAGTTGTCAAAATCACTATCCCAAGCCTGTTGTGCCACTTGAATATTTGTACCAACATACTCCTCAAAATTGGGAAGCTTGAGGAGTTCATCATCTAAAATAATCAGTTTCCAACCTGACCATTACCTCCCTTGTTTGGTTCCATTCTAATTGTGAGTTCGATTCATAGTGACTAGCACATGCAAGGATAAATTTAAGACATTGAGCAGAAACAGGGAAGGCAAGCTACTAGAGGTAATCCACTGGCACAAATAGATTGCATCCATGAAGTTTGTGAGGAAATTTTAACTCTTCCCCAAAAATCTTCCATATCTACATGTCCCAACTCTGTGTCCCTAATATCAAAATTTGAATCAATGTTTGAGGGAGCCACAACACCCTGATACTTGTACTTCATTTATTTTGTTCCTTCCTTCTTACCCTTTCCCTTGCCTGAATCAGACATGGGGAAACTTTCTGTAAAGCTATCTAGAAGCCCTAGAAGAGAATAGGGTTTTGGAGCCTGATCAACAGTTGTGAAAGTCTGACAAACTGAGTCAGGAAAATAACACTGTTGAACACCCGAGAAAACCTGATACACTGTTCGGGGTTTGGATATTGCTTTGTAGATGAGGAAACCTGACACACTGTGGAATTTGAGCCTTGTTTCGCAAGGGTGAAAGTCTGATACACTGCAAAAGTCTAGGCCTGTTGAGCAGCTACAAAATTTTGAATCACTTGATCAAGAAAATGACCTGTTTAGGAATGTGCAAAAAACCCGATTATACACTTTAGGCACAAAACCTTGATCTTTATTTCCAAATCTTCAAAATTTGAAGTCCATGAAAGTGGAAAAGAATTCACCCTTATAATTTGATATTCAAAAATAACTTCTTGGGGTGAAAACATGAAGAGGAAAATGGGAGAGGACCTATTCCACCCAAATGCAACCAAGGGAATGACCAAAAAAATAATCAAGAGATGACCCAGAAGAAAATTTACTTACCTCAAGAAAAAAACACTTCAATCCTTTGAGGAATAATAAAAATGCTAAGAAAAACACGGGCCGGGTTTTGGAGGCATGTAAGCTAGTGAAAAATATGAATGGCGTTTGAAATGAAAGGTACAAATGACATGGAAAGACCCCTATTTATATAAAAAAAACCTAGCATTAAATACACATAAGCTGACACGTGTGCTCACCTACTTGACAGCTAGATGATAAATGCACTGATTTCATAATCAGAAAATCGATTGCATCTGTCATCATGTAATCAGGTCCCAAAAACCTGACATGAAGGAGTCTTTATAATGCAGAGTTTTGGGTTTGAGAAACATAGAGCACAATGCATTTTTTGGGAGGTGATGTGTTCCGATGCAATCAAATCCCAAAATCTCATTGCACTTAGTTTAAGTCGGACTTAGAAATTGAAACACAGTGAACATTTTACATGTGCTTCGGTGGGAAGATGTTCTGATGAAATTGGATCCTAAAACATGATAGCATATAGTTCAAATCATACTTTGGGTTTGGGAAGCATGGAACACTTTACATGCATTTTGAATTTCCCATGTTATGTGCAATCGTATCCCGAAACCTGGAAACACAATGTAATTCAGAAATTGGAATCGGGAAGCAAGGATCAAGATGCATGTCAAATGTTAAGGGGATCCCGAAGTCTAATACAGAGGCTTCTTGAATCATTTTCAAAGACATTTTTTTTTGGATCAAAAGACTCAAAAAGGATACATCGAGAAATTTTTGATTGGTTATCTCTAATTCTTTGATAAACTAAAAATTGGGATAACATAACTAACCCATAAAATATATCAACTTGAATAAGTTACCGTTAGGTGGCTGGGGATGGAAACATTAGCTTTGAACCAAACCATTGGACAGTTCAATCCATGAAGGATGGTCCCGTATAGGTAATTTGTGGGATTAAGAAAAATTTTGGGAATGATGCATGGGAGGAATATACTATTTTGGACTTATATAATTAGTTCTGTGAGTGAATGAGTGGTGTGAATATAAAATCAAGTCATGCAAGTGAAATAAGGATAGGTCACCTAGGCTTGGGATGTGTGTGCAAGTCATGATTTATGGATAAATCCAAAGTTGTCATTTACAAATGATAAATTTCCAAATTTTGGTGTCTTCAAGTTTTCCCTACAATGCCTATGTGGTAATAATCCAAAGAGGCATCAAACCCTCACTGTTCCCCATCCGATGAATTTTTGTGAGATGTGCATTAAAAATTAGAAATATATGCCCAATAAGACCTTAAGAACTTGGAAAGGATATTTGGTGTGTGATGTAGATTTGTAAAAGGTCCTACAGAAGTTGTATAGGATGTGTGTAGACTTAGAGTTGGTTGATATGATTGAAAGAGTGATTTAGGAATTTAGTGATCAATTTTAATCTCCTAGTTATGTAGCCCCCAAAGATTTCAGATAAGATTCCCTTTGAATGGGTAGTGTAAATTTTATTTTATAGGTGAGTATCGAAAAATAATTTGGTGTGTGACCTAGATATTTGTAGTGTTGATTGAGAAAGATACATGTAGGAACTAGTCATTTAAGTGCAAAATGATTACTGGCATGAGATAAATGCTAATGATTACAATTTTCTAAATTCCATTAGTCCATATTTCATTTATTTGGGTATGTTTTCTTTACATGATTATGATTATTAAAAATTAGAAATATAGGCCCAATAAGACCTTAAGAACTTGGAAAGGATATTTGGTGTGTGATGTAGCTTTGTAAAAGGTCCTACAGAAGTTGTATAGGATGTGTGTAGACTTAGAGTTGGCTGATATGATTGAAAGAGTGATTTAGGAATTTGGTGATAAATTTTAATCTCCTAGTTATGTAGCCCCCAAATATTTCAAATAATATTCCCTTTGAATGGGTAGTGTAAATTTTATTTTGTAGGTGAGTATTGGAAAATAATTTCTTTCTCAATTGACACTATGTTGATTAGCATTACTTTTGAATTTTAAGATGGGTTCATTAAGGAAAAATTTACCCAAATGCCTTTGTTTTTCATGGCTAAATTTTTCCTGGTAGGGTGCAAACTACATTTTTTCAATTGAATATGGTGGAAAGTAGTCTAAAGAGTGTTCTATATTTTAAAAGTATCTTTATGAATATTCAACGATAAGTAATAAGTGTGACCTAGATATTTGTAGTGTTGATTGAGAAAGATACATGTAGGAACTAGTCATTTAAGTGCACAATGATTACTGGCATGAGATAAATGCTAATGATTACAATTTTCTAAATTCCATTAGTCCATATTTCATTTATTTGGGTATTTTTTATTTACATGATTATGAGGGTTACGTGTTCTAGAGTGGTTCTTCATTTACCACCATAACCATGTCTATGTCAAATAAAGGAGCAATAGTTTCTTCAAGTGGATGATATGTTTAGCAATATTTGGGGGTTGAAAGAAGAGGGAGGAAAATTTAAGAAGAGGCCTGAGGACAAGAAAAATTATCTTGAAGAGAAACGAAATGAAATGGATAAGGAGATATTGTATTTTTAAAAGGGAATAGTGTAGGTCATTTTCTAACTATCTAATTAGATATTAGCATACTAGGGTATATACTTTTTATCTAAAATGATGGATTAATTTCTAAATTCAAAGGATTGCCTCATATTTTATTATAGATATTAGTATCCCCAAGGAATTCTATCAAACTTTCATCTCTAGTACACCTAACAGACCTTTTTTTAGAGTGTGACTTTTATAGTCATAATTTTGCACTAGACCACCATATATGTTGGAGTCCTAATCCTTTTGTAAGAGATTCACAATGAACCTAACTAGGGAGATGAATCCAAGTTGTTCAACAAGTTGAAGTTTGGAGGGGAGCATCCTCGACCCTCAAGGGTGATTTTTATCTTGAGTGACTATAGTTTCTACCCTCAAACCATGTTCTGCATTTGAGAGTTATAAATTGATGTTATATCAGACATGGAGACATTTTTTAGGGTGTGTGGTCATGATGCTTTTAAAACTTGAAATTTAAGATAGATTGAGTACTTAGATGTTTTGAAAAGAAAGGAACCAGGGTTTTCCCTTACCACTTCAAATTAGCTTTGGCCAAAATGGGATGGTATTTGGAAGGTAGGAGAAGTTAATGTTGAAGCCAAGTTACAAGGAAATGATTGAAACTTTGCATGTGGATTACATTTAGCCATTTGTGATCATATTCTGGATTCATGTGAATTTTGACATCTTTTATATGAGGTGACAAACAATGCTCCTTCTGTTTAACTTTGGAAGCACAACATAGAATTTGTTGATGGTTTTTCTTTCATCATATAAGGCATGTTCCTCATTTTTTCTTCGATTTCATAAGCCTTTTTTGTCTCTATTAATGTGGACAATCATGTTTTTTGTTTTAAAATTATTATATATTTTAATAAAGTTGAGGTGATTGGTTTATATAGTTAAAGGGGTACAGTCTAACTGAATATAATGAAGGTTGTGGTATATGTATTCACATGTTTTCACAAAATTGGTAGTTTTTTTTTAGATGAACCAAGTTCTGATTATTTTCTTATTAATTTTAGTGTTGGGTAACTTTTGTTGTATTCACCTAATTTTAATTAATTTCTATCCATACTGTAATAATTATTCATTATTTTTAAATAACTCTATACATACACATAAAACAACATATACACAAAATCAATACTCCATGAGCCCTCTCTTAGAAGAATCATTCATTTTCTTACAACAAATTTTTACAAGAATTTAATTTTTACATATAACATAAAATAACACAATATGAGAACTTGCAACCTCACTTAAAAACCTTATATCCACACACCCATACAATAAGAAGTTGAGTTTCATATTACACATTGTTATCTTCCAACGGTCACAACCTTTTCAAAGAAGGTTTTGAGTTTAGTTTCCATAGACTTTGGACCCTTTTTCTCCAACCATATCTAGTACAATGCCATACTAATAAAGTTGTTCTTAATAAGATATCAAAGCCAATGACGTCAAAACTCTATGGCTCCAAAGCCAACTACTCACATTACATGGCATGGCCGTCTACGTATTGCTCTTGTATTCGGTGGCGATTAGCTTCCCACCAAAATCGCGCTTGCATCTCACTAAACTTCTCACGACTGCACAAAATACAAATTTACAAGAAGATAAATTGATCTGGCATCAAAAACTCGGAAAATATAAAACACAACCCAAAAAAAATGGTTGGAGAGAAGTGAAACCTGAACCGGACGCGCTTCACCTCATTTGCACCAGTTTTTGAAGTGTGAATGGTAATGTACACACCAGGCTCATCTTCTTCCACCCACTCTTCTTCTTCTTGCTCTTGCTCGCTTGAATTGGCAGCGCTATTCATTGAACATTTATCGTTGCTGCTCTGTAGGTCATCGGATCGATCCGCATCGCGACAATAACTGGTTGTGGATGAGCACGGAAGAATGTTTTGCGATGGCGGCGCCGAAGGACTGTCATCACTTCCGGATTCCTCCACATTCGCCCCTCTCTATGCCATATATTGCCCCAGAATTAGTTGATAAGATAAAATATCTCTGAAAAGAACAAGCATGACATCTAGGTATTCAATATTTGTATTTATACCTCCTCGTCATGAGATCCGGGAAGGTCGCCGCATTCGCGCTTTTCATTTGGACGGACATTATAAAGCTCGAAAACTTTTTCACTATTTTCTGTCCACCACAGCTGAGCTTCGGTTTTGTTGAACAATTCGCGGCTGCATTTATCAGACGAATATTTATCATGCCAGACAATTTTAACAGACATAAAGGACAAATTCCTAGCCATAGAACAGTAAACAATGGCGTAAAAAACAGTGGAATCTGTTCGAAACGATTCTCTTTCTTATCATCATCCGTATTTATGCATATTTAAGGTGATCTGGATGAAGCCAAAAACAGAATTACGACAAAATGAAACAAACTTGACAGCCATTCCTGCAAAAGTCGCAAAAATTGATGTTGGAATTGCGTACAGACAAAGGCTCGATCAGAAACGCCCAAATCTCTGTGCTGGAAGAATAAAATTAGGCTCTTTTTTGGCTTTTTTTTTTGGCTGTAGTTCGTACATACCCTAATATTGACAGTTCAAAACGCTAAAAACAGGCCATAAAATAACTGTTAAATAACCTTACTCTTGAATAATCTTAGCATTTCACTGTTATTTTTGAAGAGTAAGGTAAAATAACTGTTCAAAGTACTAAAATTTGATCCAATTTGTAAAGAGAGGTCTGATTACCTGAATCTGATGCGTTTGAGCTGATTTTGCCCTTCCTTGAGAGAAATTAAGGTTATGATGACGCCGGGTTCAACGTGCGATACCCACTCCTTGCCTTCCTGATCCTCCTCTTCGTCTTCTTCCATCGGTTCTGAAGTATTGTCAAACTTTGGCGTGCCATTGCTCGAAGAATTTGAGCTTCGGAGAAAATCGCCTTTGGTAGAAGTTAAAACGTTCCAGGCGCCTCCTCCTCCTCCTCCCCGAGGAGTAGCGCTTTCAGATCCTGCTAACTCTGATTCCATCATGCATCTTAGCAGCTGTCGCTCGCGGCTAAGATTTGACGGCTTCCCGTACCGATACGATCCAGAGGCCTTTAGTGCCATGTCCTTTATCTGGATCATTCATAGGCTTTGAAATGCATAAAACTCGCCGAAATTGAAAGATATAAACCCTAACCTCCATTAAACACAGAAAACTAAAAAATTAAAACAATCAGTTAAAAATACCTGAGAAGTAAGATTCTTGATGGCCTCCCTGGAGGCGGGAGACCTTGGAGTGGTGGAGGCATCCTCTTCCATGCCGCCATTGAACCGCTTCGAACAAGCTATGCAAGCCAGCATATTGATCGAGCTATAAACCCTATATTTTCTTCACAAACTCAACAATCTACCATTTCAATCAAAACTCCATGAAATTCTCATCATAGTACAAAGCATCACAAAAGCAAACACCTAACACCTAAGAATCAGCCACGAAAATCATCGTTGTAGATCAGTAAATGCATAATTTGAGTTCCAATGAAAAGCATACCTATTTTACCTCAAATTCGGATCAAAATACTTCCACTGCTTGCGATTTACGCGAAATCGATGGCTAACTCCATTTTTTTTCACATAAATGTTTCTCGGTGTGCTTCGAACTCCGAATCTGTTGAAAACAAGCCGTGTTATATTCAACGGTGGAGTTGACAGATGTATTGACGGCGGCAGCCTGTCTGGCATCCCGGCAACTCTGCCGTTATGTCGAGAAACGGTCTCCGAGCACGTGCGTTCGAAATTTGAGAAAAAAGAAAAGAGTTAATTAAAAAATAACTCCTTCCATTTTGAATTTTAATAAAATAATTGTATCCAGGTGGCCGCATCATTATTCTTTTGGAACATAAATAATTAATGGACAAGGTTGTCGGAAAGAGGCAAAGAATATTTGAAGTATTCGTAAGTTTTTAATTTCCTTTTGGTATTTCAAAATATAAAAAGCTCCTTTTCCCTCAATTATATATAAAAAGGCCGGTATGCACAAAGATCTTGTCACAAAAGCAGCTTGGCTTTTGGAAGACAATATGTGTTGTTCTGATAAGAACGTAGTTTATGCAATGCATGTCTCTGTTAATGTATAAAATCTCGAATGTAGCATAAAAGGCTGAAGAACTCTTGTATAATGCATCATCTAGATTGAATGTATTTATAACAATCATCATTTGGTGTATAGATGATTAAATTATTAGATTTGTCCCTCTGTCAATGGGGAACAAGACACCATTCATTATCTATTATCTATACTCCCACTATTGGAACTTGACAGCATACTTAGTATGTACATCCAGTCACAAATGTTTATGTTTGTGTGTTAAATGATATATACCTAGTGTGTATGTTGAATGTATGAGCTCTTTTTGCGTAAGGTAAAGAGTGTCATGCTTAATATTTTATGAGAATTATCAAAAATACATTATCTTATCAATATTATTAAAAATATATTTTAGGAAAATAATTGCATGAAATGTATTTGTTGATCATTGGTCCAAAATGGATTTATTGGCACATTTGTCAATTACTAATGGTTCATGGTTCTTTCATCAACCTCTTAGTTATCAACTTCCTTTTGTCTAGGTATCCTCGTGATTTGGCCACCATAACCAAAGTATTTATATGTACCCAAGTCATATCCATCTCATTTATATACTCTTGGGGTTTGTTAGAAGTGTCTGGATGCTCATGAAAAATGTTTCTGTAGCCCTTTTCTGCTCGATTTTTCGTTTATTCATATTCTCTCCTTTTTCATTTTTTTGACCATTGGAGATCAGTTTGGGAACTACTAGAGTGCTAATTTAAATTCAATTTATCTAAGAAAATATTAGTACTCTAAGTCATTTATCATTTAAAAATTAAACAAACAATCAAATACTTTTAAGCGGAATCACACTTTTTAGGAAAAATCAAGAAGTATATGTTGAAGCATTCTATATCAAAAAATTATTAGAGTATATTACATATATCATTAAAGTATTCATGTTATAAAAACCACTAGAGAATTCATGCTACAATAGTCATTAGAAAGGGGAATATTATGCTCTGCATAACATTGATTTTCCTAGTTGATGAATTACTATAATTCTTGGGTTGTTGTTTTAGATATTGTTATTTTCTAGGTACATGACAACTAGAAGGTTCTTGAAATCATATCTAACATGCAACGCATGCCCAAGACATGTGTTTTCCCCTTATATTTTTTTATACGTTATTGCCCAATTAGGGGAAGACATTTTTTAATTTTGCAAGTGACTCAAAGCAAAAACACGGAACTATGAGTAAGTTTTTTGGAGATCGAAATCAGTAAAAAATAGTTTTCAAAAACAATTAGGCATGTGAGAAATTTTTTCCAAAGCATTTTGACACTCCAAATACTTTGAGGAGAGTATATAACACTCAAGATAAAGTTACTTGATTTCTCCTAAATTTTCTACATTATTCTTGGTGAAATAATTTGTCGTGTTACAAATTATGTGTTTCTACATTATTCTTGGGCATGGGAAGGCTCCCATTATTGAATGTAAATTATCCTAATTCTGTGGAGTGGTCAAATAGGTCAGGGATCACACAGTAACACTTCAGTGAACATGTAACAAAGTGCTTCTATGGGGTACAAGGGAGAAATTTGTAACAATGAGGGATAAAGGAGAGAAATTAGGAAAGAGATAGTTATTCTTGTATGTAGGCACTAGAAGAGTTCACACAAGATAACCAAAGTAGGTCCACATTTAATTAGAGGAAATCATAAATGTAAGCAATTAGTAAGACTTACAAACAAGAGACACACAGTTCTTTAGATTCATCAATCAACAACACAAATTTCCTTCTTAGTTATTGAAGATACCCATACTTGCAAAGTTGCAAAATATAGAGAGAATAGAGGAAATCATAAGCAAAGGAAATATAACAAATGTAACTTTTATTTCTCGTGTAGTGGTGATAGAATGCTCAACAACATACAACACTCCACAATTACTACAGAAAAACTAACATTCAAGCTCCCTTGGAATGGAGAAGCCATTATAATAGCCACATCTTCGGGCTGTTATCATTGCAAATGAATAGTGATTGATGTGTCTGTCTTGGCGTTTCCTCACGGATTATTGAAAATTAGATTCGATGATGACCATAATAGCCACATCTCGCTGGATTAAGACTTGATCCTTTTCCAAGCAGATCTCCACACTCCTGCTACATATTTCTTCCTCCAAGCCAGATCGTTAAATAGTCTATAATAGATGTTGTCTCTGTTTTCTTCAATGGGTCGCTATCTGCTTTCTTGACGGCAGCAACAAACACTTATCCATTGTGGAAAGGTAGCAGAAAGATGTTGTCTCTCTAATCAATGAGCCTACTGTGTAGACCACTTTGCTGAGCGTTCCCATTTCCTTCCAGCTATCGTTGTTGCGCTCCAAACAGAGTCCTTGTTGGTTTCTCTAACTTTCGTCAAACTGTCAAATGTAATTTCCACGCAGGAGGGGAAGTGGTGGTTCCAAGCAGCTCTCCATCTTTTATCTACACGCTTCCACGCTCCTGCTTCCACGCCGCTCTGATACCACTGTTAGATCAAGAGAAATGTAAATGTCTGAATGAATATTATTCAATGTGAGGAGTGTATAAATACAAGTGAGAATGTGGTTAAGAGGTAACCACTTGTAACTGAAAGATCGGTTACATGTAGCTAAACTAAACTATGTATTAATTATGCCAACAGACTTTTCATCTTTTTAGGAAGTGAGTAAATAAGTCCTTTTTTTGTAAATCAAAAGGGAGTTTTACAATGCAACATTAGAGAGTCACTTAAGTGAATAAGACAAAATACCATGATTGCTTACAATGAAGAATTAGAAAGGGGCGAGAATAAGAGAAAGAATGAAGAGAGGAGAAAAATGGAGTTGACTGCTATGATGAAGATGAAACCGAAATGATGGAGAACTTGGTTTTTCATGATCCCTGAGGGAGAGTTTCTAGAATGAACTTTTGTCCTTTGAATTATTTACTGAACTGAACCACCTCACATGCCACCTTGTCTTCTTTAGGATAGTAAACTTAGCTCAACACCTTGATCCATGTCTTTGAAACATCATTGATATCCTTTCCTTGATTATACCATTCTTTGTAATCTCTTACAATGTCAAAAATAGATTCTTTGATGTTAGCAAGTGACTCTAAGGTATCTTCATTGAAGGAAAGAGGATCACCCACCTCTTTCTTAACCAAATCCTAGAGAGAAATAATGAGTTATTCTAATGATAAATTTTTGTTGAGTGGAGGGAACTCAAGTCTCTAAACATAGTTTCAAACCTCATTCAAAATCTTAAAAGCATTTTTTCCACTAGAATCAAGTTCATAGATTACATCTTTGATCATAATGTATCCAACATCCATGATGCTGACCCAAACTAAGGACAAATTGTTGGTAGCTGATGAACACATTTTTTCTCACGAGGATGTGAGAGTCAAGGGAGCTCATCTCAGACACAAGTGGGAGCACCTCATCTAAGTGAATATTTTCTCTTTCAATATCCTCCCTTTCTTTCTTCACTTCTGAACAAGTGGTGAGAATATATTTGATTAGAGAGAGGACCTATAGAAACAATGTCTTTCCTTTTTTAATGATCTTCTCAATCCATCTCTCATTAGCCTTCCCCTACATCATAAACCTTTATTTTTTCTTGATCACTTTAGGGTCAAAGCTACTGATTAGAGGAATGTCTTCCACAAGGAATGAAGGTATTAAATCGAGATATAGGAAATCTTGGATGTTGATCAAACTAAAATGTAAAATGATAGCCTATTGTAGTTTGATCTAGCTGTTATGAAAAGTAGTAAATAACAACTAAATAAATAAGGTAAATGACCTAAACAACTAAGTAAATGAAATATAAATCCCTAATGTGCAAGGAGAGTTAGAAAGAGCTTAACTGGTTCGGTGATGCTTTGGGACTGTATCGCAAAACAGATTGGATAAACAGAATGCAAGAATGACCACACATGGGCTCGGGAAAGGGTAGATCTGAGCAATCTGAGTAGATTGGGGTTCCTGGAGAAGGATGGGGGCACTTGGGGTGCCCTTGTCTAATATTTGGGTTCCTTGATCTATGCAAGAGGTCTATAAACTAGGTTTACATGGTCACTAAGTGATGTGAATCCTTCGATGTATGTCGCGTATATGTCATTGAACTACGTTTTACGTCATTGGTAATAAAAGATGAATAAGAGACTTGTAAAACCCTAAACTAAGCATCAAAACCCTAAAAAAAAAGAAATATGCAAATGAAGGGGTCAGACTGTCTTCAATGGCCACAATGGTGGACTTACTAACTGAGCACTGCACTACATTTTAGACTCAAATGTAGTTGCATGAGAGTGTTTGAAATTTGTACCCTAGGTGCTCTTGTGTCAATCACACTTTGTGAAGTAATGAGCTATAACTAGATGTAGAGATGTAATAAATGGTGAATGGAATAGAATAAACTTCTCTCCTATGCAGTGTGATGCAAATGAATCAGCCTTGTCCCTTGTGATGGATTTAGATGGATGCAACCTTAGGTGATGATAGTAGTGCTTAGTGTTTGGTTCCTCATTATGGTCTCATAACATAATATTTATATGGTTCTCTTGTTCTAATTTAGTAATTAACCCCGAAAAGGGCGGCCACTAAAAATATGGAAAGCTCAAATGACTAGAAAGTTCCCAAAAGATGGAGGTAAAGTGGGAAAAGGATCAGGGTGCCCTAAATGGGACCAGGGTGCCCCAGTCAAGGGTAGAATGATACGGAATGAAAAAAATAGACTGGACAAGTATGTGTTGAAGGTCAGTAGTGGAAAATGAAAGAAAAGTAAAAATTCCAAAGGATATGGGTTAATTAGCACTTTCTTTACTCAATAACCATATGAATAGTAGTATGAGATAGGGACTAAATAATACCCAAAGTGCATGATTAGTGTCTACATTTTCCCCCACTTTATGTTGATGATGTTAGGAATTTATTATTTAGTGCTCATGGTTATGTTGGTAAAATGTAAATGAGTTATTTAATAACAATGCATACTGTTATGTTTGTTTTACCCGTAATATTATAAATGGGTTATTAGTTTCCTATTTTGTAGGAGGTAGTTTTCTTACCTCTATGGCTATATAATAGCTACTGTAATATGTAACATTTATGCTGAGAAATCAATCTATTTTTGTTTGTGAATCTATGCATGTACCATCATTTGGCATCAAGGCATGTTTCATGTGGGTGAAATATGGACTATTGAGTTTTTAAGGGGCATCTCAAACTTTGTAACTGCCCTTGGTGATATGAGAGATTATTTTTTATACACGCTTAAAGATTCATGTATATCCCTATTCATTAGGTTTAAGTTTGTGCTTTTTTGGTGGCGTCTCCAATTTGAATGTCTAGATGGGTTGTGTGCTTGTTGTCAGATGTGCTATGATAAATATGTCTTCTAATTTTTTACATTAAACAAGTCATCCATCCTGCATCCCCACATCAGATATTAATCAAATACTCAGGCCTGCCAAATTCTGTGTTGATCAATTTGCATCTGCAATCATTCGTGTATTGGCACATTTTAAAAGTGTTTTGTTGTTTCCTTCTCTCCAGAATGACTCACAATTGATTATATCTGCAGTAAGGGATTGTTCCATACATATTCCTCTAATTTGGATCGTATGTGGTTTCATCAAGTATTGGCTACATTGGCAACATATCAAATTTTGATCTATTTTGATTGGTATTAGACTTCACTGCGTCATATCTCAACCCTTTCTGTCATGGATTTATGTTGACCAACAACGGATCAAACTTTATCTCTGGTCCACATGTGATGAAAAATCTTTGTGGCTTTCTGATTTTTTGACTGCTATGAAATTCATGTTGTTGTTGGCTCTTATCGCCTCTACCTACACATCTTCCATCGTCCATATCTTCTTGATCTTCACGTGTCACCCCAAATTTATCTCGGCCTTGTTATCCTCCTAAGTCTGACATCTTCCTTCCAACCCATCTCCTCGTTGTATGGGTTTTATACAAGCAAATAAATTTTTGGGGTGTTACTCTTCTATTAGGAAAAACTAAATGTTTTAATTGTTGTCGTTAAGTCAATTAAAGTGAGTCTCGTTAGTGAAATTTGTGCCTATACGTATTGTTGAAATGTTTGTGTATGGAATTCCATTTATTCCATTAATTATAGTTCGTAAGGTATACGTTCATATCATTGTGCAAAAATTATAATCTATTGCATATAGATTATTAATTTATTCTTGTTTTTGTTGAGTCACGAGTGTATATAAATAGTTTTTTAGCCATTTCCAGTGTAATTTTCATTTTTTTTGTCCTCAAATTGGTGGTCAATAAGAATAACAGTACATAGTGTCAAGTGTCATAAATTCATTGTTTGTTATGTAGTTCTTGTTGTTTCGTCAAAATTTTGTCAATTTTCAAAGTCATTGGTATAAGTGTCATTGTAAAAGTTGTCAAAAAATTTAAAAAATAGCCTTATGGATGTATTTTCGGTGCAACTCGACGTCCGAATTGTAATTGTGCTCCATGATCAAATCTAGATGAGTTAGCAACAAACTAACTGGAGGACATAGGCAACGGAGGAAGGAGGTCATTCAACGACCTCTTGTTAGTCTCTAACAACGAGGCCACTTCATCTGTGGTGCCATATTTGTGGTGTGAGTTTTTATTTTTCAGTTGTGCTTCATTTCAGCTTTTCAGTGTGTCTTGTGGATGCTAGAAAAAGAGTTGTGTTGGAGCGTAGATGAATTTCAATGATCCTCTAACTGACGTGATCTTGTGACTACATACTTGTTTAAAGATGGCCCACTTTTGAATATGTTCACTTGCAATGGTGGCCATTTGCAACAACATCTAACTAGCAAGATCTAGTCAATTGTATGTCTTTGATACAATTTGCATCTCAGTGTTATTTTGTGTAAATTTCACATTGTGGGGGGAACATGGCACCAAAGTTCCATTTCCATCCTACGCCTAAAATGATTAAAGTCGAAGGAAGCTTCTAGTGGAAGTGGTAGTTTCCTATGTTGTTCAAGATTGAGTGGCAGTGATCAACAACAGTAGCTATAATTAAGAACATTGTGATTCTTATATGAAGTAATGTGAAATATTTTTCCTGTATATGTTCTACTGTGCATTTTCATAATAAGCGAGTTGTGATTCTTATATACTCCCCTGATGTACAAGCATAGTGGTGAACAAAATCACCAGAATAAGTCAGTTCATGGATATTGAAGGTTTGTG
>CM034151.1:20047765-20283601 GCA_019776745.2 Taxus chinensis
AGCCCTAGAAGCAAGTAATCCTGCAAAAACATTATTGCACATGAAGCACCCATTAGCATGTTAGTAAGATAACCCATATGTCAATATTTTTTACAGCCAAGTAATGAAAAGTGCTAATTACAAAATGAAACAATAGCACATGTATTGTACGAATGTGGATTCCCCCAGCAACCGTTGTAGGAATGGTAGAAGGCAAGTATCCATGTTGCGTGTAAGAGACATGTATCTATGATCACAACTAGAGAAAGGTGTGAACATGCATGTGTGTATGGTAAAGATAATGACATACAAGAGATCTATCTAGCATGTGTAATAAAGTGAACATATACAAGTAAATGTAATAAAGAGTAAAAGCAACCAAGATATGTAATATGATGTGGATTGATAGAACTGAATGCAAGATGGATGGTAGGAGCCATGTGCCCCTGAGTGAATGGATTTGTATGCACTAAGGTTTATTCAGTTTTTCCCCTCAACAATCAAGAATGAACCATAAATGAGAGTGCGTCATCAGGAAATGGTCAAAGTGTGTGTTGTGTCTAACGTGTTGTGATGAATGTGTATATGTAGTGATGATATACGACCTAGAGATGAAAGTGTGATGATGTAGCCTAAAGAGTATATCGCGATGAGATGAATAGAGGGAGTGGTGATGTATCCTCAAGCGTATACCAGTACAAGATGAAGGAATAGGTGACCATTTAGCTTATAGCATATGTCACTAACCTAGTAATGTCACATGATAGAAAGTTAAATGATGAACTTGTGAGTAGGATAAGTCCCATTTGATTTGTAAACCCTCAGCAGTAAAGTATGAACTGAGGAGCTAGATTGCATCATAGAGAAGTGAGTGTGGAATGTAGAAGAAGATTCTGAGGACTCTACACATCCTTGATAGGTGGAGAAGGAACACAGATACAAGTTGATGTTGTAGGTGAAATAATAGTTGTAGTGTGAGTAGAAATAGGTGGAGTTTTTGTAGTGGCAGAAGAAGAATGTGAAGTGCTATACTAACCAATTTCATGTGTTTCAAGGCTACTATATGGAATACGTTATGAAGGTATGATGGGCATAGTAGTAATTGGGTCTATGCAATAGTATTTGAATGGATATGGATCTACGGTGATAGTATGTTCATAGCCATCATGCTAAAATTTGACACATTGGTAAATAGTAGATGGAACTGTTTGCATTGCTTGAATCCAACGTCTACCTAACAAGAGATTGAATTGAAATGAGGCATCTATAACATATAAATCAGTGAGAACAGTCGTAGGTCCAACCCTAATATGTAATTATTGTCATGTGAATGTGTAACAAGAAAATCCTCAATTTTCAAGCATGACAACCATACCCTACCCAAAAATTTTACTCAAAGGTCATGTTGAGCCCTCCTTCCTATCACCCTAATCCCCAATTCAGTGTGTCTATAGGTGATTTAGGGATACCGATTCATTCCAAGTGTTTTCAAGGCAAGATCCATCAAAACAGGTTTTTGGCAAGCTTCGGAAAGATCATTTTCTGACCTTCTCGGAGCTGGCACACATCCTCTGAAGCAGAACAAAAGGAAAAAATCCATCACGGAGGCATATCAGGGAGTAAATAAAATTTTTTAATCAATTTTGGAAGGTTTTGGGAAGATTCACAAGTTTTGGAGCAGGTTCAGCAAAAGTGGGTCTTGGAGGCCTAAGCAGTGCACAGGGCCAAAAAATATACTGAGCTTCGAGAAGTGATTTTGGGAGCTCCAGAAGGAGTTAAGATTCAAAAAATATATCATCAGAAAGTTAATTCACATATCTACAGATGGTGGAATCATATTCTTCACAACACCTTGGCACACTATGCCCCCATTCAAGTTTTCTCATGCACAGCCTTGGATCTAAAACAAAAATCATATTTTTCAAGGATAAAATGGATGAATCTAAGATTATACCACCACCATTGGATTCATAAGGCCATTTAAATGTGGAATCATATAAAATTTCATCAAAAAACTCCTCCAGGAAAGCTCAAGTTATGGTCCCAACAAGTCACTCTCCAAGACACATGCTCCAACAACTAGCCAATTTCTGGGTTGGAAATCCAACCAATGGGAGAGTGGCACACTTTTTTCACCAAGTGCACCAAATATTTGGTCAAAAAGGTGCAATAAAATTCACCCCTAACCTAATTTTCCCCTTGGACCTCCACATGACTGTAGTTCAACTCCTTCTTGCAAGATAAGCCCTTAGGCTTCATTTCCCAGCCCCCGCTCTTGCAATCACACCCACCACTTGTCAAGCCAAGGTGAGGGCACATTTTTGTGTCCCATGTGCACCAAAAATTTGGTTCATCTAGTTCAAAAAACTCCCCAGCCCTCCCATTTAGTCTCTTGGTCACCCATGTGCCCCTGACAACTGTTTAAGGTGCTTTTTGTAAGCCCCCACTTAATCCATCAACAAATCGCGCTCCACCATGTGGCCCAATGAGGATAGGGATAGTTTTTTTACACCAAGAAATTGGTTCAAGTGGTTCACAAAAAAGTGAGACCCATTCCAAAACTCAAAAACATGTAAAAAATTATAACTGTCATGTTGCTTCCAGCTTCTTCCTTTATGCACACAAGGTTTCCTCCAACTGCCGACATTTCCTTCAATCCTCCATTTATGATGCCAAACCAAACCTTATAAATCACCTCCACCATATTTTCATCATCCTTCAGAATTGATACAATGAAGAAACATATTTTTCAAGCAAAACTCAAGAGTATGAGCTGTCCAGAAACCTTAAGGCACGAAAACAAGAAATTACTCATATTTCCCAAACCATGCATCAGATCCCCATGAAATTTTGAGAAAATTTTCCTCATCTAAATGCCTTGAAGCTGAAAAAACTAAAACTTGAAAGGTTTCCCTGATTTTTAATGGCAGCCATCTGAAATTTTTTTCCCTAAGTTGATTCTTCTTAATTTGCAGTCAATCCAGGAAGTGGTTTGACTTGAAAATTCAAACAAAGACTGAAGAGAAAAAACCCAGAAGGAATATGAATTTTTTTCATTAATCTGACACTATGAAGTTCACCTTCTAAAAATAGCAAGTGCCACTGGTTAGTACCTTCCATTTTTAGTAAGTTTCCAGAAAAGGAAAACTCCTCCAAAAGAACAAAACAATGAAAATTGCGCAAACTGAAAACTAGGGCACAAGGGTCAAAAAATCCAAAAATGAAAAAAACAAAAATCAACTTTCCAAAAATGGAAAGTACTTAAAATTGACCCCAATACATATTTGGAAAACCCATAATGTTAAGGAAACACCTCAGTGCAAGCAACAAGGTGAAAAAGTGACACTGCCTAAAATAGCAGCTCCTGGGACCAACTTTCTAAAAATAGCAGTTTTTGGCTCCAGTTGCAGAAAGTTTCTACCATCTCCGTAGTAACTTATGTCACTAATTTTTTTCATCCTCATGGGATTGCAAGATGATTCTAAGGCTCAAACAGAGCATTGATAACTTCATATTGGTCTTGGAAGCATCGTCCTGAATTCAAGTGTGCTCAAAAGTAATGCAAGGCATCGCAAGGCGTAGCAGGTGGATCCATCTTCATCACTCAAAGAGTCAGTTGATTCGAAATAATTTGGTCAAAGAGAGATCAAAAAGTTGAATTGGTTCATCAATCAAGTATCAAAGGGGATCATCATGAATAGTGCTTGTGTCCATCCCAAGCTCACATTGGGAAGCCCTGAAACAATGTTTCTCAACACTCATTCTGTGACCGAGGTGTCTGTGCATCATGTACCAGGGAGGAATTATGATCATCATTGGTGAGATAAAGTGTTCAAATTTAACTTCATCAAAGCTTCCTGATGAGTAAAACAATGTGGCTATGTAGCAAAAGTCATTAGAGATCGGTTTCCATCCTCAAGCTTCTTCGGAGTGGACCTCAGTGAGAAACACATGCGATCATTGAGGTGATCATTCAACAGTGTTTTTAAACACTCAGTTCGAGGTGTTTATGCATCATCTGGAGGAGGTTTCTCATGGTATAAAAAGGTTAGAGATCCATATTTCACCACACTGGGACATTTCTTCATATCATTCAGGAAACAAGGTGAAGGTGGCATGGCATCATCTTCACCAGCGTTCCTTTTTCCCTCCTATTTTTCTACCTTTTCTTTCTCTCTCCTTTCTAATTCTTCATTGGGTGTAATCATTATGTTATGTCCTATTCACTTAAGTGACATATTTTTTAATTGTAAAATTATTTTCTCAAAATTATAAGAGAAACACTTAATTTGTTTTTTTCTAGAGGCAAACGAAAGGTCACAAGTGGAATAGGAATATGAAGAGTCATATGAGGGAGATGAGAGGTCAATCCATATTGCTATAAATTGGGATGGCTTCTCCATTCCAAAGGATCTGGAAAATTACATTCAAAAATTACATGTTGAAAAATATTTACTTTGTAGAAATAGTGGATTGTAATATGTTGTTGGACTTTGTGTCATCCATATACATGAAATAAAGCTACACTTATTCTACATGTTTTATTCTTTTCCCTTGTTTTGTACAACTTGTGTAAATTTCAATCAAGGAATATATTTTTTGCTTTCCAAGATGTATGAATGTGTGCAGCTTTGTATGCATGTTTTCCTCTCATCATCGGCATAATAAGCATGGTTGTTACAGGAAACTCATGGTTTTTCTATCTCCCTCTTTTATACACTTTGTAAGCATAGTGATGCAAGAGCTTTGTATCTTTGGTAAGTGAATCTAAAGACTTTGTGTTTTGATTCATCGATCCCACTAGATTCATTTTTTTTCCTCTATATTGAATGATGAACTACTCTGGTTACTGGGTGTGAGACTTTAATTTCCTACTCACGACAGTAATCTCCCTTTCATAATTTCTCTCATTTCCCCTCATCGTTGTAATTTCCTCCCTTATACTCCATACAAGCACTTTGCCACAGGTTCAGTGGAGTGTTCCTGTGTGATCCTCGGCCAATTTTGGCCACCCACAACATTTAGATAGGATTAGGATTAGTCACATTCAATAATGGGAGTTGTACCATTCAATGCAGAGGGGTATAGCCCCGTGAACATTGGTGGAGACACCTAATATGTCCACCTAACAAATTTTATCACCAACAGTAATGAAATAGTTCCTAAACATGTACAAGTGGTAGATTTATAGCCTCAGATGATAGTAGAATTCCTAGAAATTAGATTATCACTAATACCTAGTTTCTAAATAAAAGAGAATAGACACATAAGTTGATAGTTGATCCATTATCAATAAGTACTCATTTAATGCAAGTGGTCCTAACAACGGCAGTGATAAGCAAAGGCACAAACAGATTACTTTTAGCAAAAGGTGATAGATCCTCATTAGTGAAAGATATGGCATGTGGAAAATTATGAAGAGATTGTATGAGATGTGTAAAGGCTATCACTGAGTTATCACTTTCTACGTGAATGACATGAAGGGCTGCTTCTAGTGTTTGGCGACAGTAAAGCACATTATGCAATAAGTCATAAAGATAAATTTTAGCAGACGTATTTTTAAGTTTTTCAATGATGTTATAGCCCTTAGAATCAGTAGGAGGAGTAGATAAAGTAATGGGTGGAGGAATAGAAGTGGGTGGAGCTGTAGGAGGATTAGTACGAGTATAATAATTAGCAACAACATTAATATATGGATCATCCCTATGCATAACAAAGCAAGGAGGATGTTGAGTAAGCACACACATGAAATCAGAAGAACTAGTAACTATACTAGAAACCTTAGTAGGTGCAAAAGTAGGATAATATTATTGATTCGTGACTTGATAAGGTGAATACATGATCATAAGAAAGGGTTGGATACATTGGGTTCACCAAAATGACTAAGCTAAAATGGAAATAAGTGATCTATTCTAGCTTAATCAAATGTTATGCAAAGCAGTAAATAACAACTAAATAAATAAGGTAAATGACCCAAAAAACTAAGTAAATGAAATGTAAAACCCTAATGTGTAAGGAGAGTTAAAAATATCTTATCTGATTCGGTGATGCTTTGGGACTGTGTCGCAGAATAGACTGGATAAACATAATGCAAGAACGACCACACAAGGGCTCAGGAAAGGGTAGACCCGAGTCATTTGAGTAGACTAGAGTGCAGTGAGAAGGATGGGGGCACCTGGGGAACCTTGGTCTGAGATATGGGTGATTTGGTATGTACAGGAGGTCCAGAAACTAGATTTGTAGGGTATTTAAGTGATGTGAAGCCTTCACTTCCTATCGTGTATATGTCATTGAACTACGATGTATGTCACTGGTAATAAAATTTGAAGAAGAGACCTGTAAAACCCTAAACCAAGAATCAAAACCGTAAAAAAAAGAAAGATGAAAATGAAGGGTTCAGATTGTCCTCAGCGGCCACAATGGTGGACTTACTAATTGATCACTGCACTATATTCCAGACCCAAATGTGGTTCTAGGTGACTATGTGAAATTCATGCCCTAGGTGTTCTTGTGTCAGTCACACTTTGTGAAGTAGCAAGCTATAACTAAATGTAGAGATGTAATAAATTATGGATATAATAGAATAAAATTCCCTCCTGTGCAGTGTGATACAGATGAACCAACATTGTCCCTTGTGATGGAGCTAGATGGATGCAAATAGAGCCTTTGATGGATGCAACCTTAGGTGATGATAGTAGTGCCTAGTGATTGGTCTCTAATTATGGTCTCATAACTATATATTTATATGGTTCTCTTGTTTTGATTTCATAATTAACCCTAAAAATGTTGACCACTAAAAATATGGAAAGCTCAAATAGCTAGAAAGTGCCAAAAAGATGGAGGTAAAGTGGGAAAAGAATCAAGGCACCCCAAATGGGACCAGGGTGCATGGTGTAACAGTACTAGCTTGGGTGCCCTAGTCAGGGGTAGAATGATGTATAATGAAAAAAATAGATTTTTCAAGTATGTGTTGAAGGTCAGCAGTGACAATTGAAAGCAACATAAAAAGGTCAAAGGACATGGGTTAATTAATACTTTCTTTACTCAAAAACCATATGAATAGTAGTATGAGACAGGGACTAAATAATACCCAAAGTGTGTGATTTATTGTCTACAGATGTAAGAAATAATATTTTTTACATGTTCCTCCAATTGCTCTATTTTCCATTTGTATTCTTCATATCATGCAAGGATCCAAGTTAAATACTCCTTGAACAAGTGAGCATCACCTTCATGTGTATCTTGATCCAAAGAGACCTTCATCATTACATAAGCATCATGTGCTAATTATCTCATGGGCTTATTTACCTTTGGATGTGTTACCTCCATATATTAAGCTCTGAATTCCTCAGTGTAGAAACAGGAAGTTGCTTGTGCTTTCTTTCCCTTCTTGGTCCTCATGTATTTCGAGATGGCCTCAAAGTTAGGTGTCACGTCATGTTACACTAACCTTGATTCTTCTCTAATTAAGTCATTTACACATGAAAAAGGCTTAGCGGATGTGGAAATGAAACTATACACATCATGTTCTTGGTAAGGGACCAAAGCATGACCAAGATGGGTTTATTCAAGTGCTTCAATAGGAACACATTTTGTATCTACCAGATGGTTAGGAGACGAAGAAGGATCAATCTCACCTGGTTCAAGTAGTTATGGAGGATGTTCTTCAAATTTATACATCTTGTATACCTTCACAGAAGGAGATACTTGAATATAATCACCATCCATTGGCTTTCTCTTTTCCGAATGAGATGAGCATGCATCTTCATCAACCATACAAGTTCTTTTCTTTAATGTCACTTGTTTCTTGAACATTCATGAAATTATGGAAAGAGAAGATGATTACACTGCTTCAAATTCCTAATCAAATGGGGGAAGGAAGATGTGTGTGAAATTTTAACTTGATATGGATACTTACTATTTTTAGTAAGTCACACCTCACCCATTGTTTCTATTTTTAGCCAACTTTTTCCAATTTTCAAGTCTTGCAGTCTATTGAGTTCCAGACTTGAAGAATTACACAAAGGTTTAAAAATTGTTGTTTCTTTGTCTTCAACACTTATTATTTAGTATGGCTCTAATGCCAACTTACTAAAAATATAAGTGTTCCTTCTGGGTGTTTTATTGAGCTGAAAATTGTCTTGTTAGATTAGGTTTTTCAATGTGGTTTCATGCTCCAATTTTCAAGTGTTTTTATCACTAGAACTCTTGGGATCTGAAAAGGTGGCATTTTTCTCTAAAAATTTTCACTTGGCTACTGTAAAAAGTTCAGTGCATCAATGGAAAAATGGTTTACATCATCCTCAAGGTGTTCTAGAAGGTGCTCACCAGGTGCAAAAATGCCAAAAATAGCCCCTTTGAAGCCTCTAGAAGTACTTAGCTTCTTTTGGATCCAGATACCTTCATGAATCAACTTGAATAACATCCCCTACACATGAAACACACTTGAAAATCACATTATCACATTCCTCCTAACCATTATGAGGGTAACAAAGTGACTCAGTTGGCCGGAGGTCAAGTTTACATTGATCGGGAGAAGGATTTTCAAATGTGGCTTAGGTTGTCATGGAAGAATTTGCATCATGGATTGACACGAATTGGGAGAAAAACTTGATGTGAATAGACATTTTTAATCACGACGCATTTGCATCACTTTTGTGTTATCTTTGCGTCAATGTTTACGTCAGGTTCGCACTAATAATTTTATTTAATAAAAATATCTTCTGATGCAAAAAAAATTTAGATAAATGTTTAAAAATGTAATATAATTATTTGATATATCAAATAATTATTTACATTACTTTTGTTAAATATTAAATGTGCATTAATATTATAAGTATGTATGTTTTAAATTTAAAATGAAATTAACATATTTTGAATTAGAAATACATATACTTTAAAAAGATATTAAATGTCATTTCTATAAATACAATTAATAAGATTTAAATGGACGATATACATTAAAATAGAATTAAAATGAAAAAAATGGTTTTAAAATTTAAAACTAAAATGTTAAAAGAATATACATCACACATAGCATGTTTATTTATTGTGCTTCATTTCTTCTTTGAACTGTAGTAAGATTCATGTTTTCCCTATAGACAAGTGTGATAGAGAACGAGAGATGGAGGAGGAACCAAAATGTGTTAGAGCAAGATCAGGAGAACCGAAATCGAAAAAAAGGATTTTTCTATGGTCTTCCCTAGTGGCAATTGATCTCAGAAGTAGGATTGGCAGTGGAATGTGATGCCTATTTTAACTAAGACCACAAGTATACATTTTGAACTCACTAAGTGTATGATTTAATCCTCTTGTTCTTAAGGTTGCATTTATACAAATGAAATAGGTAAGTGCATAGAAATGGGGGACCAAAAGGGGGTCAAAAGTGAACACAATTTTGCTAAAATCAGTAAAAATTGAACTTCATTTAATAATTCGGCATGCATATGCTCAAAATTTCACAATGTGATAAGAATAAGTATCGTATTTCTTGGAATCTAGTTTCTAAACTACTAATTTTTTTTTAAATGGTGGAGATTAAGTAGGTCAAATGTGGTGCTCACAAAAATTATGTCTATTTTATTCAAAAAGATAACAACCTATTGTGTGTGTGCCCCCCCCCCCCCCCCATTTTTTAAGTTCTATAAATTATTTTTCAAATCCCTTCGGTAGAAAGTTCGCTAAGACCATGTACGAGGTCCCACTAATCTTTCATAATTTTTGGATCAATATATAATTTTTTTTTAATTTTCAAATTGCACACATCTTGAAAATGAAATATTTTTGTGTACACCCCCGTAACTTTGAGGAAGCAATCATTTTTTTAGTGCGTGTAGAATGGAGTTTAGAAGAGGCATTTTTTAAAAAAATGGATGAAAAAATCAGAAATTGTGTACAAAAGCATATGCATATGTTTTTTACAAGAAAAGAAGGCACTGGTAATAATTTTTTTGGAATATTATGTTATAACGCATGAGATATCGGGGTGAACAAGTGATATATTGATGTTTTTTTGTAAAACACAGATTTATTCACAGATTACACAGTCCAAACCTCCAAGGTAAATCCAAGCCTATGGATTGGGAATTCCAAACCCATAGAAGATGAAATGTTCTCATGTTATAACGCGAGTGTGTTATAATGTGCTCACATTCCTATTTGCAATGTGGTATATGTGATTTCAAGAGGGATATATTTAATCTTTAATCTTTTCATTTATTAATATTTATACTTTATTATTTTTTTTATTGTAAATTTATTTTATTAAATATAAGAAATTAGGGTCACTCTGCACCTTATGGAACTAGTCTCACATCTCCATCAGTCACAGTTTAGAAGATAGTTTTTCATATTCTAATATGGTCATTACATAGGTATTTTTTAAAGATTTTAGCATTCAACCTAAAGCTTTTAGGGTTTAAATTCTACAATCGATGTCTATTTTGGTAAAGAATATAGTCATTGTTTAGGTTTTGGGGCCTTTTGGATTGTTTACTGAAATTTGTAGGAGTGTTAGATGTGTCAAAATTAGAATTTACAAACCTAACAACTCCTAAAGGTAGTGACAAATGATCGAATATATGGACTCATGAATTTTCCCATGAGCATGGAGTTGAATCTCTAATTTCATCTTAGAATGTGGTAGAATCATACTATGGATGAGTACTTTACAAGCTTAGGGAATGCATCTTTAATAAAACTGCTTGAGTGATACTCACAATCAACAATGTAAGGGAGTGACCTTGGTTCCCCTGTTGACATGTATATAATCCTTTGATCCTTATAATATATATTAACAATAGTAAGGTGTGGGAAAGAAGATGATCTATCTAATGACCCAATAATATCTTCATTTGTTCAATAGAAGAATAATTTATAACTTAAAGAGGTGGAAGCTAAAAGAGTGCATCACATCGATATATTTATAACACTCAACAAAAGTTAGGGTAGGAGTAGGTGAAAATGTGCAAAATCTTCCACACATTCATTTACTTTTTATGGAGAAATAAACTCAGGACTTTCATAAAAATTTATGCTAAGTAAATTAGTTACATTCTCACCCTAGTGTAGGAGTAGGAAGGTTGATTCAAGTGCCACATACTTCATAAGCAATCAAATCTACATCAACATTAAGAGAAATTATTTTCAGACATCCTTTTGTGATTTTTCCAAGAAACCCTTGAAATAATTTCATATGTGGACAAGACACTTATGAAATAATTTTGTGCATTACAAAAAAGGAATTTTGTGAAAGTGGTAAGAGGGTTTTGTCATGAAAAATGTATGGCATGAAAAATTGAAACTTTGGGTATGACAACTAAGCCCACAATTGAATCTTTCACTTCCTGATCATTGATGTGTCCTTCCTCTAGCCAACCTACCTTAGTACCACTCTCAACCTATATTAAAATAAATTATTAACAAGGTTTTTAAGTTTATTTCAATGTGCACGGATGATTGAATATGATGATTGATGAGTTTAGTGTGACTTGATGGAAGATAACTTCCTCCGGAGGCATAAAAAGGACATTCTGAGCTAATCAAACACCCTCTGGGAGAGTTCAAGAAACATATTAAGCATCCAAAGGTGATGTTGTGGAATCTTAGAAGTGTTGGAGGAAATTTAGGAATATTTAGGAAATATTTTCTCATTTAAGGACAATCTACTTAACAACGGGTTTTCTAGGTGTAGAGAGCAAACACTCTAATGGTGAAATTTGACTTCTCTGGATGATTTTGGGAGCTCCGTAAGGAGTTAAGAGGGAAAAAAATAGGCAATGAAAAGATATGTGAATCTGATACATGTTGGTAACATCCATTTTTCTATAATACTTGAAGGTTTTGTGAAGAATTTCAAATATTACATCTGCCCTTTTCGGTTCCAGACAAAAAAAGGCCCTAAATTTGTAAGCTATAAAGAGATGGTCACCACATGGTGATAGGTGAATATTTTTAAATGTTGATAAGTACCTTTCATAATGGTTATTGTCATAAATATACTATTGGTTACCATGGGTGAGGATCTCATGAGGATGGGACCAAATTTTGTGAGTTGAAAACACCTTCCTAACACCCCAGGTTGTGTTTTTGAGTGACAAAACATCTAACATGAAAACATGGTAAAAATGAGTCACCATGAGTTGAAATCATATTTCTAAAACCTCAATTGATGACTTAAGTGTTTAGAAACATTGTTATGATATCTACAATGTGATGGGAATAGGATTCTCTCTTCTAATTACAAGGCAAGAGTGAGGATCGCTCTCTTACTTTTCTAAGCCTCCACAATTAACCCTAGTGATCACAAATCAAATCCATAATTCTCAAACCATTTTATGATTATATATCACTTACTTGAATAGGTATTCACCATGTATATGGAAGGATTTCTCACTGAATCATATTTTTTTCATGTGGCCACCTGTTAGACTGAAATGAGGTGGTTACAATGTCCTTTCTCCTTTGAAGTGTGATCACACTACAAGGTTTGAATGAGTGTTTAAGAACACTACCAAGTGAGTGACATTAAGTGAAAATTAGATGATTTCTCATTCTTACATACGTGATTCTCTATATGAAGATCATTATCTTACCCCTCTTGGATCCAAAATTTCACTCAGATCGAATCAACTTCAGGATACTCATACACCTCTTTTCTCATATGCCTCTCATAGAGATATATGTAATAGGAATTCTAGGCACTAAGAGGGGGGTGAATTAGTGCTCATTCAAAATTTTGAAACAATTTATAGTTCTTCAATAATCCAAAATTAAACTATCTTAAACATGATGAAGCATGAATATTCAACCTTGAGAGAGAGAGAGAGAGAGAAACAAACACACGTGCACGCATATGAAGACAAGATTTAATGTGGGAAACCCTTCAAGGGACAAAAACCCACTGAAACCAGAGAAATAGCTTGGATAAATTTTCTTGTAAAGTTACAATTATTTCACCATATGTTGAGCACCCACTCAACTTGAAGAACCCACTCTAATTTTGAAGCACCCACTCCAATACAAAGCCAAGCACCTACTTGCAAGGAAGCACCAGCTTCTAAATTGTTGAGCAACAACTCAAACTTTTATCATAGAATTTTTTATCACCTTCATCACCTGATTGCTTACATCAACATATTGTGATCATTGTTTCATCTCACCTTTCTTATCTTCTCTTCTCCTAATTTTCCATAGTTTAACACACTTGCACTTTTCTCACTCTCTAAGACTTGCACACAGCTCTCCTTTTCTTCAAAAATATTTACATGCTCAAACATGAGATTTTATAAACAAGAATTACTTTTCAACATGTCCTTTGATATTTTAATAACAAGGAATCTTCAAATAACTCACTTGCCCATATGTATAAGGAGATGAAAAGGTCTTCTCAAAAATTGTCTTCTAGCATCTCACATGTTTCAGTTATGCATTCATAATCTGCATGATTCTTCAAGGATTTTTTGGAGTTAGATGATGAAGAATGAAATAGTATGAACTCCTTTACACTCCGCCACATCTGAAAATATTCCCTCTACTCCCATCAACCGGTTTTGTAATTGTTAAAATATTGTTTTGTCTTATCTTTCACGTTGGAATATTTCTTATGGCCAAAGAGAATAAGATGACATTTTTCCTTCTCGTGCAAGCATGTTAAAAACTCTTAAATTTTCTCCATGAACTCTTTATCATCCCATTAATCACCATTTCATTTGTCATGATACTATAACAGCGCACTAGTTTGCTAGGTACATGTATATCAAGAATGTAGTCAAGGTCTTTTTGATGGGAAACCTCTTGTGGTTTTGTTTTGCAATGAGCACAGGTGAAGTGAACATTCAGGAATTCTTCATCAACAATAACATCTTGGTGTCCATCAAATCAAATCTTGAAGGTCCTTTTGCAACAGTTCAATACACTCTTGTATGCATAGATCAAAGGTTGAGCCAAACCATGCTCTTTCTCAGTTATTCATGACTCCAAAAGTTTATTTCAATAGAGGTATGAATGTTGTGCAGCTCACCAAAGCAATAACTTGCTTCACTCCATAACAAAAAACTCAAAAACTTGCATGATTTTAAGGACACACTCAAGAAACCTTATGAGTATCAAGAACTCAAATTTTCTTCACTTTGAATATAATACCTTGGAGCACATTTTCATGATCAACTTCTGTAAGGAAAAATCATAGAAAACATATACTCCATATGCATATGCTTGTGTGCATGAGTTGAATGTAGAAGGCAACAAGAACATCCATTTTTTTCAAGTTTCTTGGTTAGACAATCAAGACTATTTAAAACTGTAGACACTAAATCACACACTTTGGGTACATTTCTAGGTCTTGATCACATACCACTATTCATATGATTCATAAATGAGAAACGTACTAATTGACTATTGTCTTTTTACTCTTTACTTTATTTATGGTTTCCTTCTTAGTCTTACACACCCTACTTACCCAGTCTGAATTTCGACACTTCAATTTTTTTGAGTCTAGACACCAACGCCTAGCCAAGATGTCAGCGCCCAAGCACCCCATCCCCTCTGGGCACCCCTAACCTCTTTGTATCTTGATCACATCTTTTGTGTCATTTCTAGTTGTTGGGCATCTTATTTTCTTATGGTTCAACCTTTTAGTGGTTAATTACAAAATTCAAACAAGGGAATCATATAAATACAAAGCTATGTGACCATGATAAATGACCAAGCACTAAGCATCTACTATCACCATCTAAGGTTGCATCAAAGAGGAATTCTAAGAGCATCAAAGCATCCATCTAGCTATCATTCAAGGGACAAGGGACTGCATTCTTCTACATACACTTCATAGGAGGGGAATTTCATTTTTCCATGCACACATCTATTTACATCTTCTACATCTAGTTATTGCTCGTTATTCAAGTGTGTCTAGCACAAGAGCCACCTAGGGCATGATTCTACACACACACGTGCACACACAACTACGCATGGAGTCAAAATGTAGAGTCTGAAGTGTAGTGCCCGGATCATAAGTTCACTCAGTTGGGTGACCTTCGAAGTCAGTTTGACATCCCATTTGCATATTTTTATTTTTAGGATTTGACGTGTTTTGGGGTTTTGTAGGTGCTCTTTCTCTTTGTAGGTTTCAGGCGAGGTTCAATGATCAGACAATCAACCAGTGACAACACAGGTGACTAAACATTAGTGAACATCTTGTGACACTATAAAGATTTAAATTTCTGACCATTTTCCCAGTGATATGCTCCCAGAGGAGGTCTACAACGCCTAGGCATCCCTAACCCAGTCCAGACCCTAGTCCTAGGAAGATTCTTGTGACACATAATTTTCTGAGCTCAGTTGCGATACTCTTCCCTCTTCTTGTTCATTAGTTCTTGAGCTCGGCACAGTCCAGGATTATTTGTGAATCAGTTAAGTCTCCTTTACTCTCTCTTGCTCTTAGGGTTTCAAATTTAATTGCTTATTACTTAGGTCAAATATATATTTCATTTATTTATTTATCAACTGCTACAATACAATATAGGGTTTAACATAAATATTTTATTTTTGTTAAATCATTTGGTGAACCTATCCATTCAAACCCTACCTTCTGAGTATGTATTCTTCTTCTCAATTCATGGATTAATCATCATATATTTCTTTCACTCTAGCTAAGGTTTCTGGCATAGTTACTTATGTTTCTAATTTTATGCAAGTTCGTACTTAGCATCCTCCTCGCTTTATTTATTACACTACGGTTAATCCAACTATAAATGTAGTCACCACTCACCCCACTCTTCCACTTATGGCTCCACCCATTTCTATCCCACCACATATCACTTCTACCGCCCCTACTAAAACTATTCTAAGTGGTTATGATATCATAGAGCAACTTAAGAAAATATGCTGGCTAAGATATCACTCTGATTTATTACGCAATACACCTGATTTTCTGTCACACATTAGAGGCTTCCCTTAGGTTCTATTCATATTGAAAGTGATAATTCTTCCAGTGGCCTTCGCTCACCTTATTCAATCACTCAAAAATTGCCACACGCTATATCATTAATACTAATGAGGACATACCACATTCTTACGTTATTGATAATTCATGTACACCTCTACTTATCACTATTATCATTGGAACCTCTTATATTAAATGTGCTCTCATTAACAATGGGTCAGCAATTAATCTCTGTGCTTACTCTCTCTTAAAGAAAATTGGCATACTAATAATCTCATTTCTAAGAATTCTACTCTCATTCGTGGCTATGATTCCACTACTCGCTCATTCCTATGGCACTATCACATTACCTATACAAGTTGGGCCTAAGGTTGTTCCTATGATATTCTTGTCATCGATGCATCATTGCAATTTATTCTATTACTTGTGTAGGCCTTGGATTCACAAAATACATGTTGTCTCATCTACTGTTCACTCAGTGCGTCAAATTCTCACATGATGGCTATGAACATACTATTACAGCTAATCCTGATCCATTCAATTTCTACCATCATAGACCACGTACCACGACTATGTACTATTCCTCCATTGCATCCTATTCCATATAGTCACAATCTCCATACATATGATATTGGTCAATCTAGTGCTTCACATCCTCCTTTCACCACCACAAGCATACCATTTATCTCCATTCATATTGCTGGTCTCATTTCACCCACTGCGTCTGCTCAAGTCACCATTGTCATTCCGCCTAGCTAAGACTCCTCTCGCTCCTGCGTTACTCTAGCACCATTCCTACTGATGACCCAGGATGATACTATATTAATTGAAGATCCAACACTGATGATTATGATGATGAGGTCAATGTCATAAAGCTTAATGATGACACATTACGCAATATTAACTTCACTCCTATTGATATCGATGAGTCATATTTCAATGATACTTTTGTTGCAGTGGGTCCTATCGAATATAAATTCAATCAACACCCTCCTTATACTAATCTTATGGTACTTTATTGGGGTTCTATCCATACACTAGACTTTCGTACCAACTTCCTCATCTTCTCATGGAAACCCGCATCAGCGCTCCCTCCTTTCACATGTACTCTTTTCATGAATAACTCTTATTGGCATCATACTCCATTTGATCCCACTTGCTCTGAAACTGTTTGCACATATGATGGCTTGACTCAATTTGGATTCACACTGGATGATCTATCATCCCTCCGTCTTGTTCTCCTCATTATCTATTATGGCTTGTTCACATTACTACTACTTATGGTCTTCGAAATGTTTTCCACTTATCAATATTTTCTGCATGTACTTCGTTGCACTTCTCCACTCACTCTGGGCATTCTTGGCTTGACATATTGGTGGCACTTTGGATCCTGGTCATATCAATATTACATTTCCCTATGCCTTTCAGCTACATGTTTTATTTACAATGATTCATTTCTCAGATATTCACAAAATCTCACTCGTTGGTATCACATGGATTTCCACCAACACCTTTCACTGATGAAGAATACACCATGGGCATGTACAATCTACAATGCAATGGATCTTTACTTGATCAACCACATACTATTGATTATCAGGTCTCTGATGCATCTCCATTCGGTTTTGACCATGACAATGATGATCTCTTAGACGATGTTACTTGATCATTCTCATCATCATACACTTGGGGGGCATCAAGCTTACTCTCTCCCCCTCCTAGCATAGTCAAGCATCTTTCATTTCTACTTGTTCACTTTACACTTCGTATTTAGTCTTTCAGACACATCTTGATACACTTGTATCGTCATTACCCTATGATGCACTCTCGTGCTATGGTTCACACTTGACTGATGAGGGCATAATACATTCATGAACCTCACATCACTACAAAATTCACACTTGTGTATTCATGACATCTCTTTCTAGCAACTCCTATCACACATCATACATACTTTGCACGCTTTACATTCACAGATACATCATTTCTTTCTCTTACACTATTCATCACATGTTGCACTTCATTACCTTGATTGATGCACTCTAGTTTTCATACACGCGGTTCATACTCGACTACTGAGGGTCTCAATATGAAATGAACCTCGCACACACTCACTCACACACTCTCTACGCTCTATGCTTTATCTTTCTCAGATCATATCTTTTTAGTGCATAATTCAAACCATTTCCCGATGACACACTCTTGTTTTATGGTTCATTCTTGACTACCGAGGGGTATTTTATAAATGAACCTCATCTCATGCATACTCATTCACACTCTCTCAGGGGACACATTGCTCCTATCACACTCAATTTTCATTCCATTCCATTCACATCCACAACATACTGCATATCTTGGTCACATTTACTCTTGCTTTCTTATGCTTATATGTACACTTTGTTACACATGCTAGACAGATATTTTGTATGTCATTATCTTTTCTATATACACATGCGCATTCACTTGCCTTCTAGTTGTGAATGCACCCTTTACACATATCTATTACATGCAACATGAATGCTTGGCACAGTACCTTTTACCAGTCCCGCAACGGCTCCTGGGGGCATCCACTTTCGTACTCATCACAGGTGTTATTGTTTTGATTTATACTATTTCCTATTCATACTAGCACACTACTATATCAGATCATACATGCTTTGACATAAATTTTATCTTTCTAACATGCTAATGGGTGCTTCATGTGCAACATTTGTTTTTCATGTCTATTTGCTACCATGGTTGTCTGATTCTATGTTTGTCATTGTTTTCCATTGCTTGCTCATTGTATGTCATTATTTGTGGGATTTTCCCTATGTCCTTGCTTGTTCACTACTTGTGTGCTTATGGCCACTTCAGATGTGATTGTGTTGTGACATTGTGAGTGATGTCCCATGTTTGAAACCCACTTTTCTAATGGTCTACTATTTTTCATCTTGTGTGCTAGCTTACACATTGTTTTCTATATGTGTGTTTATCTTGCTTGTACTAACACATGTTTCCAGCCACTTTGTTTGTGTGTGCCTTGGTTTCTACCAAGCACATTCCCTCCCCTACAGGGCATTAATTATAGTTCAACAGACGGTCCTTATTTATGTTACATTCTCCTCGAAATGTTGCATGCACCCTAAACGAGGGGGGCATACATTTGGGTGAATCATTCACCCCATACAATAGTCTATATTCACAGTACAACACAGTTCAGTACCGGTACAACACAGTCTTTAGTCTCATAAATGACCCAGAACCTGACTTGGGTCTTCAACACAACATAGACACCAGCACCCAGACACAGACATGAGCTCCTTGGATGCCCCTGACCCTTCCTAGGTGCCTATGACCAGGGGCAGTTACACATTTTTTCTCAGATAACACATGTTTTTGACATTTTACACAAGTGGTTTTCTACAGGATAGGCATTGTCCTTCAGTACTCAGACATGCATGCTTTTCACCTTTTTCTATTTTCACATTGGATCGAACTAGGATCTAAATGGATTGTATTTGAACACACCATTCTACAGTAGTGTTTACACTTCAGGAAGCAGTCAAAGGTTGGAGAATAACACTAGACCTTTCTCCCTACACTTCTTCTGTCGTGGCATGAGATCGCCTAAAAAACTCATTCTTGACGTGAGATCACCCAAAAAAAATGTTCTTCTACAACATTTTCAGGATCCTTTCTACACTCTTCACTCATCATGGATCAAGTGCACATGTTCCTTTTCACATTTTTACACACTTTTTACACATTTTTTACATATTTAGATCGAATTTTTCATATACACATATTTGACTACTCGTTTTCTCTTCTCTTTTGCAATTCCATCCTTATGAGAAGTAACAATCACATCATCAAGCATCAAGTGGCATCGATCAACAATAGGTACAATGTGACATACACACATACGCTTTCACCCCTAGGGTCATTTTCACTTCCTCTTCTCTAGCCTCCACAGCTTCATTTTTATCACTCCACACTTTTTCTTCTCTCCTTCGGCACACTTTTTGCCATTGATCTACATGGTTATCAGGTATGAATCTCTTACCTACTTTATCTTATCAAGCATCTTCTCAATAACATAAAGTGGGGGAAAATGTAGACACTAAATCACGCACTTTGGGTACATTTCTAGGTCCTAGTCACATACCACTATTCATATGATTCCTAAATGAGAAAATTACTAATTGACCAATGTCTTTGGCCTCTTTGTTTTCTTTTTAGTTTCCTTCTTGGTATTACACACCTTTTTTCCTAGTCTGACTTTTGAACACTTCAATTTTTTCTGAGTCTGGACACCAGTGTCTAGCCAGCCCAGATGTAGCACATCCTATGTGCCCTCGTCCCCTATGGGTGCCCCTGACCTCTTTGTATCTTGCTCACATCTTTTGGGTCCTTTCTAGCCATGTTGGGCATCTTATTTTCTTATGGTCATCCTTTTAGTGGTTAATTACAAAATTCAAACAAGGGAATCATATAAATACAAAGCTATGTGACCTATAATAAAGGACCAAACACTAAGCATCTATCTATCACCACCTAAGGTTGCATCTAAGAGGCATTCAAAGCATCCATCTAGCTTCACACAAGGGACAAGGGACTATTAATTCTACATACACACATAGGAGGGGAAGTTCATTTTTCCATGCACACATCTATTTACATCTTATACATCTAGTTATTACTCGTTATTCAAGTGTGTCTGGTATAAGATCCACCCACAGTACGATTCTTTACACACACACAGAACTACATGGAGTCTAAAATGTAGTGCAGTACCTAGATCATAAGTTCACTTAGTCAGGTGATCGTTGGGGTCAGTCCAAATCCCCATTTACATCTTTTTACTTTTAGAATTTGATGTGTTTTGGGGTTTTGTAGGTGTTTTTTCTCTTTGTAGGTTTCAAGCGAGCTCGGGGATCAAACAACAATACACAGGAAACAAAAGGAAAACATTAGTGAACATATTGCGACCCTGCGAAGATAATTTTCTAAGGTTATGAGAATTCATTGGTGCCCAGAGGAGGTCTACAATTCCTAAGCACCCTTTTCCTAGTCCAGGCACCCCAGTCTAGTTTATTCTGATGCTTTTACATTTTTCTGGGCTTTGTTACAACAATATATACTTATTTTTTGCCAACTCTTCAGCTCTGCACACCTCTGGGATTATTGTGAATTAGCTAAGTCTTCTATCCTCCCTCTTGCACTTAGGGTTTTAAATGTATTATCTTACTTGCTTATGTCAAATATGTACTTTATTGCACATCTATATCTACGTTGTAACTTAATTAGGATTTAGCATTAAATTCTATTTTAGTTAAATCAAAGACCAAAGAACTTGATACTTCAAACCTATTCACAAAGTTAAACCGTGGGCTCCAACCAGTCATCTTGGACCTATATCTTTTGATCATGACCATTTCTCAATTTAACATTAAACTTTCATACACAAACCTTCTTCAAACACTATGATTGATTTGGCTTAAAGTGTACTTTGGTTGTAGAAGAAGAAATTTGGTTGTGTTTACACAATATATGCAAGATACTTTCCTAAAATAGTTCGTGAGCACTGAGACAACATCATGTATAATATTTCATAGTGGGAGATTTATCTTGGAGTTATCCAATCATAACTGCATGGTTAAATTTCTTTAAAACATGGAAAAATATGTATTATATGATCATGCTTGGAAAACAAAAATACCACCAACTTGGACTAGAATTACATCTCTATACCCCTAAGATGTTTTCATGGCTTGTATTGGTGATTTTATGACTTTAAAGATCATTTTTTCCTCGGTTGCTGTAAAACAAGGTTTGGTGAGGGTTTGAACATTGCTAATAAAGTGGAGAGAAATTTCTTGTCTTTACTCCTTTTGACCTCAAAAATTTTGAAAAAAATCTCTATCTGAATGCTTTAAGGCTTTTCAATTTTTCTTGGGTGTTAATAAGTGAAGGTGCTCAGTTTGCATTTTTCAAAAACCCAATTTTGGTAAAACTTGAATAGCTTGCACAAAACACCTTCTTAGGTCCTTAAATTTTGACCACACCTTCTCAAATCCCTCCTCCATTATTTCTAATGACCACTTTGTCATATTTTCTCCATAAAGCTCTTCCCTATCTCGTTTTTGCAAGATTTTTTCACTAGTTCTCAGAAAGTGTGTTATATAACATTGTATAAGCTCTTAAATCATCTACTTAGTCACTCGTGAAGCCCTGTACACCTCATACACCATCATATTTTGTTCATTATATGATTGGTTTGCATCATCATACCTTTTCTCATCATCCTCTCTTGCCTACTAGGCTTGTTTGCACTGAAAACCCTCAGAATAACCAACTTCATGCCCTATAAGCTTGATTCTTGAACTGATACTCCTCCTCTACATGTTATTCCATCTTATACTACTCTAACCATGGTTTACATGCTTTTCCTCAATCCATTCCTCATGATTCCATGATAACCTACTTGACATGTGACTAGGATTAAGCCTGGAGCTATGTGATTCTTCATGAATTGACCATTTTTGCTTGTTTCAGACTCATTTAAACCTCACACACATCTCAATGACCATGTTTGACCTTATGAAGTCACCATACAACCTTGAGAGGACAATTCATACAACTTTCTTGCTTGACCATGCACTTAGATCATGCTTCAACACATAACTTGACATCACTTGGAAAGACACCTAAACACCTTAGACATCCTATGACATCATTCAATACTTGACATAAATGACAACACATTGCTATGAAATCCAACAAGATGATGTCTTGATCCTTCAAACATGATGGTCATGAATGCCTTAGTAGCTTGACTAGCTCATCTTGGATTGTTCCTTAAAGAGGTTTAAACATGATGGCGGAGTCAAGATATGATGATTCTCAACTTGCTCCATGAGCTTCTCATTTCACCTTTGAACATGATGACACCCTTTTTAGCTTCATAATTCACTTCCCTGACCAAGATGTCACATCAGTAGAAACATGCTTATAGTATTTGGACACATCTTTGATCAATTTCTCCTCATGGAAATAGGTTTCCTCCTCTATATGGAAGGATTGATCCCTTAATGATACTTGAAGGAATTTTTTAGGGTGAGCTCCATCTTCTTGAACTCTAACTACATTAAAGCACTGTGAAATCTACTCTGTAAATTGTAATATGTGAGCACATCATTGAATTTTGATTAAGTGTTTAGAAACAATCTCAAGAGATATGCACCATTTTTTCTCTTGAGATGAATAACATCACCTATCATGGTGATCCTTTCTCATCAATCTCATGATGATCATTCCCTTGATGACTTGAATTTCAATGAGGTTCTTGATGTTTTAGATCCTTCACAGACCTCATGATTCTCCTAATTATACTCGTTGTCTAAGTGACTTTCTATTACACATTTTGATACATATTTTTTTCTCTAAAATCATTCGGGAACTTTGGAATCTTTCATAGAATACAACATTCACCATTGAGGCTCTCATTCCCTACACCCTGAATACCCGTTGTTAAACAGATGGATCCTAAATGATATTTTCTTTCCTAAATTTTCCTAAATTACTTAAACCACCTTGAATTTTATTCAAAATCACCATCAATTCCTTTAGTATTTCCCTAAACATTCCCAAAGTGTGGTTACCAGCTATAAAATGGCTAAAAATGACATTTTAGGCCTCCAAAAGAAGTTATCTTTCACTAAATATTACTAAATTAATTTGTCACCTTAGATAGTCATCCTTGCACACTAAAAAAATTTAAAACCTTGCTAAGAATATCCTCTAAGTGAGGGTGAAGGTTGAACTGAAGGTAGTCTAGTCAAAGGAAGGATGCATAGTGACTCGAAGGATGCACATATTGATGTCTATCAAGAGGAAAGGGATTGAATATTGTTACACCCTTAGTCCTATAATTTATACTTTCATATTGTGATCATTTGTCTATATTTTGGTGTTTTATTGTTGTTGATATTCAAATATATCTAAGTAATTTCATTATAAATATACAGTGGTAGTTCATTTCATCTAGAATTAACTTCCAACCATGACTATGTTTTGTTAACTCTCATGGTTTTTTTCACCTAAATCTTAATGTTCAGAGCATATCAGGCATCCAAAGATCTAGGTTATAAAATAAGAAACTTGAATTTAATACTCCTAAAGCTTATTCAATAGGTAAAAGAGTCAAGAAGGGTGTGTATGATAAGAAATCTATATTTTCTCCCTATCGGGTTATCTAAAACCCTATTTTTGGGTTTCAACAAGAAAATATTAATATCTCAGCTTACAATGATTCTTAGAAGATAAATCTACCTAGAATTGGGTTATAAAACTTAAGAGTCTTCTTGAGTCACACCATTATAGAGAAGACTATGATACCAATACAGAGAACACCCTTTTGATCAATTTTTTCCACGTGGAATTATAACTTAGAGGTGAATCACATGTTCTCAACCTCCATAATGTATTGAGCTCATTGCCAAGCACTAATTAAGTGTTTCGAAGCACTCTTGGAAGGTATGTATTTCTTGAGAGTATGAGATGATTGCTAGCATCACCTTCGGCGGCCTTAGATCAAAATAAATGCTCCCAAATTGTAAAGTATTATCCAAGATTTCCGATGCCTAATTTTTTCCTCCTAACTCCTTAGGGATCTCTCGAATTTGGCTAGAGAAGTCAAGGTTCACAATTTTACTACTCATTCCTTACACCTGAAAATATGTTGTTGAAAAAACTATCCCTGAATAATCAAAACTTTCCTAAATCTTCCTAAACTACTTCCAAAACCTTCAAGTATTTTAAATACCACCTTTGTATACTTAATATCTTTTCATAATCCTCCCAGAGGATGCACACAGGCTCCGAAATGTCCAAAATTGGTCTTTCTATGCTTGTCAGAGAATTAGTCTTTTAATGCACTTCAATGAATGGAAAAATGGACCTTGTTAAACATTTTTGAAAAATTATACATGTTCACCAAATGCATTAGGAATACCTTCGAGGACAAGGTGATCATGACACAAGAGGTAAGTTTTCCTGGAGAGGCCTTAAAGAAGATTTGGGAGCAAGATTTCACATTGTGGTTTGGTTTTTATGGTTTAAGTTTTACATTTTTGGGTTGGTCAATTCACATGACAACATCTCCATATGAATATCATCCTCTTAACCTTCCAGGCTTCAAATACTCCTTGAATGGAATCATATTTAGGATGCTCATATGATTCTTTCTCATATCCCTCTCATGAGAATAAGTGACTTCTTGATCCTTCACATGTGATGGTCTTGGATGCCTTAGTAGCCTAACTAGCTCATTTTGATTTGTTTCTCGAAGATATTTAGACATAATGGTAGAGTCATGATATGATGATAATCAATTCACTCCTTGATCCTCACTTTTCACCTTTAAACATGATATCTTCTTAATCTCATAATTCACCTCCCTACCCAAGATATTACCTAAGTGAAAGCATGCTTATGATGTCTAGACACCCTCTTTCTCAATTATTCCTCATAGAGAGAGGTTTCCTCCTCCTGGTAGAAGGATTGATCCCTGAATTAAATTTGGAGGAATGTCCAAGAATGAATTCCATGTTCTTGACCTCCACACTATACTGAAACACTGCAAATTCCACCTCCCTGACTTGCAAGATGTGAGTTCATTACCAAACATTGATTAAGTGTTTAGAAACACTCTCATAAAATGTGCATTATTTTTGAGCCTGAGATGATTACCACCATCACTCATGGTGAGATTCTCTTATCATGCTCCTGATGACCATTCCCTTGATGATTTGAATCTTGATGAAGCTCTTGATGTTTCAGATCCTTCATAGACCTCGTGATTTTTTTGATTGCAGCCATTTTCTTCGTGATGTTTCAGATCCTTCACATACCTCATGATGACCATTCCCTTGATTATTTAAATTTATAAAAAAATGTACATATGTGTTTCAATTTATTATGTGTTATAAGGAATTGAATGAGTCCATATATTCGATCAATTGTCACTACCTTTGGAAGATGTGAGGTTTTCAAACTCTAATTTTGACACATCTAACACTCTTGTAAATGTCAGTAAACAATCCAAAAGGGCCCAAAAACTAAACAATGACTATATTATTTTCACAAATATACATCGATTGTAGAATTTAAACCCTAAAAGCTTTAGCCTGAATGTTGAAATCCAAAAAAATACATGTGTACTAATCACATTAGAATATAAAAAACTATCATCTAAACTATGACTGATGGAGCTATGAGACTAGTTACATAAGGTGCAAAGTGACCCTAATTTCTTATATTTACTAAATAAATTTAAAGAAAATAATAAATTATAAATGTTAATAAATGAAAACCCATTTATTTTAGTAAATATATCCCTCCTAAAAACACATATACCACATTACAAAAAGGAACACTAGCGCGTTATAATGTGATCGTGTTATAGCACGAGTGCATTATGGCATGCTCATGTTTTATGCTTGGTAATTACCAATCCTATTAATTCATACCACAATCGTGCTTTCTATTATGTGCTTTTGTTTTTCTTCAAATCAAAAAATTGGCCACTTTTTGGTCCCCCATCTCCGTGCACTTTCCCAAACCTAAATATGTATCAAATTCCTTCTAACATCTAAATGTAGGTTTTTCCTTCTACTTTGTGATCTGCACACATTTACAATCCACTTGGATAAGTAACAAAAGAAGATACAATATTTTAAAAGAGTTCTTGATCATAATTCTTTACTATGCTTTGTTTTCCCTTCTAGCCCTGCTAATGAAGAAATCTGACCATAACCACTTGTAACAAAGGTTTTAGACTAAAACATAATATTTTCTAGATACCATTTTTTGAAGTTCTAATGGATCATAGAAGCGTCTACAAATAATATTTCTAAAATATACCCAGTTCGCCTTTATTCTTGTCCCAATTAGGCCTTATTAGGATTTTTTATCCTATAATATTTTTGTCATGAAATTCTTTTACCTAACTCCATGAATTCATTTTAAACTTAACTAATACATTTGGAGGTCAAGTGCATTCCTCACAAGATGAAATTCATCTTGAGATATGGAAGAATATAGGAGAACCACCAATTTCTTTTCTCAAACCCTAGATGCAGGTTACAATCAACCCGAGAAGGAAAAAATTATCTATCTTAACTCTAGTGACATTTCAAACTTCAAATCAAGGCTTTTAAGCTTTGTCTAAATATAATACAACTTTCCTCTTTTGTAAATATGTGTCAAAAATGTCCCTATCTTTTTGAACAATCAGATTTATACCAAAATAGAGTATAATCATTATTCATAGACAAGATATATATAGAAACTCATAAGAACAATCATTTTATCATTGAAAACATACTAAAAAACATTGAAGATCATCAATAACATACAAAGGGATCTTATAAGATATGAGGAAATCAAAAAAAATCTTTCTTCATATTCATTCATTACTCACGTGCATGGTAATTTGTCATACATCTTTATTTCAGCTAGAATTAAACCTACAAAATTAGTTTCTCTATTCCTTATGCTCCTGATTCAACATCCTTGGACTGATATGTTGATAATCTAATGGTTTTGATTCTTTACCCAATATAGAAAATCATACATTTGTTGAGATTTTCTCTCAACCATCTAGCTAGAACATAGGAGACTATTTTTGCCAACTTGTTTGTTGTTATAACAACTCATTTGACTTCCTAGTTGGCTTAAAAATGAAAACATCCTGATCTACATTGCAAACTATCTAGAAATATATGACAACTCATCATATTCCATATTTGAATATATTTTATTCTTATTAGGAAATGAGGGATAAACTATGTGGAACAATCCCACATAGAATCGCGATAATAGAAACTAATATGCAAAATAATATCATAGATCTGAAATAAAAGTGCATAAAATAAAAGAAAACACACAGACATTATTTGATGTGGTTCACCCTATTTGGGCTACGTCTAACAAGAATCACTTTCTCAAATGTTATTACATGCCACCTCTTTCTCTCAATACAATACCCATATATGTTTGGAGTTGTGCTCAACAAACTCTCCTGAATTCACACTTGAACTCACACATCTACAATGTTACATCTCTCCTACCATATGCACCTAAGCACATCAATAGGAAATTTCTTAAGCAATTTTACAATACCATGGGTACCAAAACCATGGGCCAAAACCGCCCCATAAACCTATGGGTCAAAATATAGCCCATATGAGAAGAGTGCGTCTCCCGAGGTATCAAGCAAATTTTCTTAGGCCCAAAAAGTGGAAATTGTACAATAATTTTAGTGTACAGTCTTCAACACTTCCACACATGAAAATAGGCTCCACAACATAACAATTATTATGAATTTACATAGCAAGCATTCAAATTCAAATTTAATGTCTTGGAGGGAAATCCTCCCAGCATACTAAGCTCCTAGAAACATGCTTCAAGTTCTTAGAAAAGCTTATTATGGACTTAAGTAAGCTCCTCAAACTCTACAAGACATAATTTAGACCTTCTTAAATGACCATAAGTGTAAATGACCATAAGTGATGTACATGCATCAAACCACCAAGGTACAAAATATTTCATCATGGACTTATGTTCATGAGTTGTTCTATGTTTTTTCCATGTTTCTTGATATCTGAAGTTGACATCCAAGTTAAATCGTCAATTGGATTATTCTTCCATTTCACTTAATATTGTAAGTATTATTTGTCCCTTGTCTTTTTAATCAACTTTTTTTAATCTATGATGGCTTCTAGTTGATCTGGTGGATTCTTCAGCAGTTGTTTCTCCCATGGAATGATATGATTTGGTTCATCTTTAGGTGTTACTTCTTGTTCATCTCCCTTCATGTAAGGATAAATGTTAGCAACATTGAATATTGAAGAGATTCCTATACCATTTGGAAGCTCTAGTTCATATGCATTTGTTGATAATTTCCTATTAATCTTGCAATTTCTAATCTTTTTTAGTTTTAACTTATTATATTCTCCTTTTAGAAATATGTATTTTTTCAAATGATCCAAAACAAGATCTCCTACCTCAAATTGTACCTCTCTTCTTTTCATATTTACCCTCTTTCTATACTTACTTGAACTTACCTCTCTTCTTTTAATATTTACCTTCTTTCTATACTTACTTAAACTTACCTCTAATCTCTTCTTGGAGTTATTACATATTTGTTGTAAATCCCTCTCATTTTGCATGTCTTCTTTCTTTTTGGCCTAAATTTTCTAATCCATACACACCCTTAGGATTCATGCCATACAAAATTTTAAAAGGACTCATACATGTGCTTCTATTTGGTGAATCATTATAGAAAAATTCAACTTGTGCCAACACTTGATCCCATTGTTTGGGATGTTAATTCATCAAGCTCCTAAGAATGTTTCTAAGGATTTTGTTGACTACTTATGTTTTCCCATCTATTTGGGGGTGATATGTTGAACTGAAAATTAGATTAGTACCCAATTTTTCCAAATAGTTCTCCAAAATGAACAACGAATTTAGTATTATTATCAGATACAATACTATTTGGAAATCCATGCAATCTCACTATCTCTTTGGAAAATAAATTTTCTATATGAGTTCCGTCACTTGTCTTAAAACATGGCATGAAATGCGACATCTTAGAAAATCTATCAACCACTACAATAATATAGTCATTCTCTTTTGATTTTTAGGAAATCCAAGAACAAAATCCATAGTAACTGAATCCCATGGTCTATTGGGAATGGGTAATGGTTGATATAACCTTGTGTTTTGACTTCTTCCTTTTGCATATTGAAAAACTCTACAATTTTCAACAAATTTTCTTACAGCCACTTAAATATGTGGAAAAAAGTAGAATGCACTCGATTATGCAAGTGTTTTATCCTGACCAAAATGTCATGCAAGACTACCATTGTGTTTTTATTTGATTATATTCTCACTCATGGATCCTTTAGGAATACACAAGTGATTACCTTTGAACAATAATCCTTCTTGTAACATATAATCCATCCAAGGATTGTTTTCATTTCTTGTAGGATCCTTACACGCCTCATATGCTTCCTTGAAATATGCATCTTCCTTATATAGATCTTTCAACACATCAAAACTTATGACATTTACCTGCATTTCTTGAAAAATCATATATCTCTTGCTTAGAGCATCAACAACCTTGTTAGATTAATTGCTTTTATGTTCGATAAAAAAGGAGAATCTTTGCAAAAACTCAACCCATTTAGCACGCCTATGATTCAATTTACCTTGACTAGTAATTAATTATAAGCATGATTATTAGTGTATAAAAAAAATTGCTTAGGCATGAGATAATGTCTCCATTTCTTCAAAGTTTTTAGTATGGCATAAAAAATTTGATCATAAGTCAAATATTTCTTCTTAGCCTCATTGATTTTCTCACTAAAATATGTAACAAGATTACCTTCTTGACTAAAAACAAACCCTATAGAATTTACACTTTCATAACATTCAACTTGAAACAATTTACTAAAATCGGGCAATGTTAAAATGGGTTGTTCCATAATCTTCTTTTTACAAATTTTAAAACTCTTATCAGCAACTTTAGTCCACTTGAAATGACGCTTACTTCCTCTAATAGTCTACACAATAGGAGCACAAATAGTATTGAAATTTACTATGAATTTTCTATAAAAACTAACAAGGCCATGAAAATTTCTTACCTCAAATGGGTTCCTAGGTGTAGGCCATTCTTCTGTAGCCTTCATTTTTTCCTTATCCATCTTTAATCCCTCTTGAGAGATAACAAAAACCAAATAGAAAAAATCAGCTTTTAGAAATGTGTACTTATTAAGGTTGATTAGTAACCTTTCCTCCTAAAGTTTTCTTAGCACCATTCTCAAATGTTCAAGATGTTCATCCTTTGATTTACTAAAAATCAAAATATCATCAAGATAAACAATAACAAATTTACCTGTGAATGGTTTAAGTACCTCATTCATAAGCCTCATGAAAGTACTTGGAGCATTTTTCAAGCCAAAATGCATCACTAACCATTCATAAAGACCATCATTAGTTTTTAATGTTTTTTTCCATTCATCTCCTTCTCTTATCTTTGATCTGATGATATCCACTCTTTAGATCTATCTTGGAGAAATATCTGGCACCACTCAAACAATCCATTAGATAATCTATTCTTGTAAAGGAAATATATACCTGATGGTGATATTGTTGATGTCCCTTGAATCAATACACATTCTCCATCCTCCATGCTTTTTTGGTGTAAGAATAATAGGAACTACACAAGGACTCAAACTCTCTCTATATCCTTTATCCAATAGTTCTTGTACTTGTATTTTGATTTCATCATTATCTTATGGAGTTAATATATAGGTTTCCTTATTTGGAAGGATTTATCCTGGTATAAGATCAATATGATGGTTAATACTTATTTTTGGAGGTAGTTCATTTGACAATTCATCCACAACAATGTCAACAAACTCATTCAACAAATTCTTAATTTCTATGGGTAGATCATTAAATTTTGTAGTAGTAATTATTGTTTTTGGCTTACCAATGATTACATAGCTAACATCCTCCTTGATTTGTTGTAGAAACTCTTTTCCATTGGTTAACAACACTTTGGAAACTTCTTCTGCAGCTGCACATTCTTCTTTCAATGGAGTTAAAACATGTTTCTTACCATCTTTTCAAAAGGAATAGGTATTTTTCCTACCATCATGTATTTATTTTCTATCATACTTTCAAGGCCATCCTAAAATAACATATCACACATCCATAAGCATCACATCACACATGATTTCATCCTTATAGCTCTCTATTTGGAATTCAACTTTGGATTTTTCATTTACTAGGATTTGATGACCTTTTTACAACCAAGATACCTTATAAGAAGTAGGATGACTTACCTTCTTTAAATTCAGTTGGTTAACCATCTCTATAGACACAAAATTATTATTACTTCCACTATCAATAATCATTTGAAAACATTTACCTTTTTCCTTGCAAATAGTCTTGAAAAGTGTCTTCCTTTGAGGTGGTTCATTGATCTCCTTATTGGGCTTGAGCAAGATCCTCTTCATTAGTAATGCTTCTCCAACTTTCGGAATGTCTTCTTGGATATGTAGACTCATACTTCCTTCATCTTCAGTTTGAGCTAACTAAACACTCCCTTTACTTGTAGATGGATTCCCAGACCATTCATATGATCTATGCCCAAAATTTCCTATACCTCTACCTATATTAAAGGGTCTTCTACCTCTGAAATAATACCTACCTATTCAAGATTGTTCTTTCCTCTGTGAGTTGCTATCTTCTTCTTATTGTGTTTACATATGAATTATTCCTCTTTGATGCCCTCTTCCTCTATATGATATGACTCTACCTCTTGCATGTTGAGGTTGTTTCCTTGTCAATTTCTCTTATGCTCTTAAATCATACTGGTATGCCTCTTCAACTGATTTAGGCATCAAAATACCAATCTCATCTTGAATGGTAATCTCAAACCATTAAGTTATCTAACCACTTTTTCATAATCCTCCTCAATATAACCAACTCTGATGGTCAATATGTAGAATTCTTCTGTATACTCTTTCATTGACATCTCATTTTTCCTAAGATTTTGTAATCTTTTGAAAATATTGGTTTGATAATGTTTAGGCATGAACTTTCCTTTCAGTTTGGCCATCATCCTATCCCAAATTATGATTTTGGGTTTGTTTTTTGTTTTCTTGTCTTACAATCCATCCCACCAAAGAGATGCATGACCTCTCAATATAGTGACAACAAACTTCACTTTCTTGTCATCACTTACATTCTCATACTCAAAGTATTTTTCCATGGCATTGATCCAATCAATCAAATCCTCCACATTCAGATTTCCTTCATACATATGAACCTCTAATTTTGGATTAGAATTATCTCTCACGAGTGTTTTGACAATTATATCCTCTGTATTTTGTGCTTATACCACCAATTCTTCTCCTCTTCTAGGCTTGTCTTCTCTATCACTGATGTCCCTAGTCTCATCTCCTCTCCTTTGATTTAGTTCAACCTCTTGCAACCTTGTTCTAATATCACTTATTTTTTGGATTAACATATTCTGAGTATCTTGTCACCTTCCTCCACCTCTTACTCTCATACCCATCTTGACCTACCTTAATTTCTTTGACTCTCTTGACTGAGATCTCAATAGTTATATTGCTTTGATACCACAATATGATTCCTATGTTCACTGAGACTACAAGTATATAATTTTATCTCACTAGGTGTATGCTTTAATCCTCTTGTTCTTGATTTTGCATTCATACAAATAAAACCTAAATATGTATCAAAGTACTTATAACATTTAAATACGGGTTTTTCCTTCTATCTTGTGATCTACACACATTTACAATACACTTGGATAAGTAACCAAATAAGATTCAATATTTGAAAAGAGTTATTGATCACAATTCTCTACTCTGATCTATTTTCCCTTATATCCCTACTAATGAAGAAATCCAAACATAACCAATTGTAAAAAAGGTTTTTGACTAAAACATAATGAATCTTATATACCTGTTTTTGAAGTTCTACCAGATCATAGAAGCATCTAGAAATATTTTTTCTAAAAAATACCTAGCTTTCTTTTTTCTTGTCCCAATTAGGCCTTATTATGATTCGCTATCCTACAAAAAATTTCTTTCATGAAATTATTTCACCTAACTCCATGAATTCATTTGAAACTTATAATCCATTTAGGGATCAATTGTAGTCCCAATAAAACAAAATTCATCTTGAGATATGGAATAATATAGGAGAACCATGAATTTATTTTCTCAAACCCTAAATGTGGGTTACATTCAACCAAAGAAGGAAAATTTTATCTAACTTAACTCTAGTTACGTTTCAAACTTCAAATCAAGGCTTTTAAGATCTATGAATATAATACAACTTTCCTATTTTTAAAATATGTGTCAAAACGGTAAGTGCATGGAAATTGGGGGCCAAAAGGGGGTTTTAAGTGGACACTTTTCTCCAAAAAATAAGAAACTTCAAATTGTATGAGTTATTTGAGATAATTACACTCAAAGTTTGAAGATGTTATAAGAACATGAATTGTAGCATTTCAAGTCTAGTTTCTAAACTCCTTTTTTTTTTAAAAATGGTTAAGTGTAAGTGGGTTAAAGATCTAAAATTTCAATAAGTGATCCTATTTTGTTAAAACATAGTAAATAGTCAGTTGTGCCCCCCTTATTTTTTAGCACTAGTTAGTATTTTTAAAAACCCTTTAGTAGAAAGATAAATAGAAGTATCTAGTTTCAGATATATTTTTTTGGTGAATATTTATTTTTGTATGATTTTCAAAGTACAAAGATTTTGAAAATTAAAAAATATTGGATAGTCGATCGTGCCTCCCTAACTACCTAAAAAATAACAAAAAATTAGATTTTTTTAATATGTATAGAATTAGTCCTAGTTTGGGAATGTATAATTTTTATTCAGATTGAAGAAGTGAAACAAAAGATACATGACAAAAGAAAAGCATTTACAATCACTAAAAATACAGGTATAAAATACATAGTTTGAAATAAATATAAATGGAAACATTACAATAGTTACAAAAATATAAAAATTATATATTTAGAAAGAGGATAGTTTTCTTGATGTTGTAGGTGAAATTTTAAGAAAGATTGCAATCTTTTTGGTAGGATTTATCATGGTGAAAGATGAGTTTTTGCATTTTTGTCAGAAACACACAGGTTTCTGTGTTGTAACAGGTATAAGGCTCATGTTCTGGAAACCAAAGAAATTCTAAGCCTAGAAAAGCTTGGTTTGTGTGCATAATTAATGAAACCCATATGTGCTATAACACATACACATTTCTTAGATTATGTGTGGTATATGTGTGTGTGGGAGCCTTTTATTTACAAAAATAATGTTTAAGTAATAAAGCATAATAAATTATAAAGTATAAATAATGATAAATTATTTTCATTTATTATTATTTATACTTTATTATTTTAAATTTATTTTAGTAAATATAATAAATTAGGGTCACTATGCACCTTATGGAACTAGTCTCACAGATCCATGAGTCACGGTTTAGGAGATAGTTTTTTATAATCTAATTTGGTTAGTACATAGGTATTTTTCAGGATTTCAGCATTCTACCTAGAGCTTTTAGGGTTTAAATTCTACATTCGATGTCTATTTTGGTAAATAATATAGTCATTGTTTAGGTTTTGGATCCTTTTGGATTGTTTACTGACATTTGTAGGAGTGTTAGATTTTTGTAGTGTGTTTGCACCTTGAAGGAAGAAGCATATGCAATCACCTCATTTCAGTTCAACATATGACCATAGGAAAAGAATTTCATTCAAGGATCAATCCTTCCATATGCATGATGAGGACCTATTTCAATAAGCAACAAATAATCACAAAAAGGTTTGAGAATCTTGGAGTTGATTTTTGGTCATGAAGGTGAACTGTGAAGGCCTAAAGGAGTAAGGAAGTGATCCTCATATCCTAACTCCTACCTTGTCGACATAAATGATCATCATGTTCCCATCACAATGAAGATCTCATAACAATGTTTCTGAACACTTGTTCAATGCCCTAGAATGTTTTCATATTTCACAGAAGAAGGATATTGTGATCACAATGCTTCAATTCAATAGGTTCTTCGTTTACTGAGGCTTCATCTCCATTACAGTGATCATCTCTTCTCTCCTTCCTTCTCTCTCTATGTTCTAATTCTTCATTAAGGAGGTGCTTTTCACTATTTTATCCTATTCACTTAAAGTGACCTTTAGTCTAACATTGTAAGAGTTCTTTTCAATTAATGAGAAAGAGCTCACTTTTGTTTCCTAGGAAAATAAAAGGTCATAAGTGATAAGGGTAAGTGAAAAGCCATGGTGGGGGTAGATGAAGAGACATTTTTGTATGTTATAAATTGGAATGGCTTCTCCATTCCAAAGGTTTGACAGATTGGTGTATGTTGTTGAGATTTGTATCACTATTACATCAGGAAATAAAAGCTACAATTTCCTCTATGTCCTTGTATATGTTCTTCTATCATCTCTACTCTCTAACTTTGCAAGCATGGTGATCTTATATAACCAAGAAGGAACTTTGTGTCCTTGATTAATGAATCTGCAGAACTTTGTGTCTCTAGTTTGTTATTCTTGTTGATTGCTTACATTGTTGTGTTTTGTTAGTTGAATGTGGACCTACTTTGGTTTCTAGTGGTGAGAATCTGATAGTTCTTACTCATAACATTAACCCTCTCTCCTTATTTCTCATACTCCCCTTTACCTCCCTTCACAAAAAATTCCCCCCTTTTACATTGTACAAGCGCTTTGCCACAGGTTTACTGGAGTATTAATGTGTGATCCCCAGCCTAACAGCCACCCCAAAACTTTAGTTATTTTACATCCAATAATTTGAGCCTCCCCATACCCAAGAAGGAGGGGCTTAGCCTCGTGATCGTTGGTGAAAACCAATAATTTGTACTGCAACAAATTATTTCACCAACATATCATATAAGTTATTCAAGACCAAACCCCACATCCTTAACCATTTGTATGGTCCTAGACAATGAAGGAGAAAAGTAATACATAAAGTTTAAACATGAATCATAAAGATTATCTATTGCTTTTATCATATAATATATTCCCATAATTGACAAAATAGTAGAGTGTATAAATAATAAAGACATAGAAGATCTAAAGAGTTGAATTAGAATGTAAGCATTTATCTTAGCAAGGGAGCATAGTCAAACTTGGAATTGCAAAAGAACAAGTTACCAAATTTTAGCATCTACATTTCCCCCTTTAAGTGTGTACTTATAAATTACATGTTTAAAGGAAAAACATACATGGATGTGTGCACAAAATTTGTCTTCACTCGATAATGGCTCTATGATGTGTCGGTGTTAACATGATCCATGATGAAACATGTAACGCAAAGTGTAATAATTGTCTATGATATAAACTAAAATTTAACTATATATATAATGCTTATAACTTTGAACTTTGTAAAAAATAAGTAAAGAGAAGAAAAACATAAAAGGAATACACTTTTTTATTTTTGAAAGGGAGGAGCTCCCATTCTTTCCATGCCTTATATGTTTGGGATTGTTGTGGAGATGTCATAGGATTAGGGGTGATCAGTCCCCAATTTGTGCTAAAAGAGGGACTAGAGAGTTGATTACACCCCGACACTAAAGAGAATGAGAAAAGGAGCCAAAGTTCCTCTTTTTTAGAGATTTGTAGAGAGGAAGGTCTAGCCTATGAAGAACTTAGTTGCTTTGATGCCTTCCACTTTTGGGAATCTAGTGAGAGAAGAGAAAGGATAACCTATGAATAATTAACTACTTTGACACCCTTCACTAAAACCACAAACAGCACCATTGCAAACGGATCTAGGTATAATTTGTACTATTGTAACTATTTAATAACATCAAACCATCAAGGGAATGGACATTGTCATGCCCACATAAGCTATTATTATTTTTGATACTAATCATATTAATTATGATAAATCATAGGGGAGAAAGAGGCCCATTCACCCAAACCTTGTTCCTACAATTGAATATAAATAGTTTAATGAATGACGTATCCATGCCTCATGTATCATGCTTTGAAAAAATTCAGTTGTATTTGAAAGTGTATCAAAATCATGTAAATAGATGATAAAATTTAGAGAAATTGAAAATTCATAGAATGTCCCATGTGTAGGAGCATCCATCATGGTCAAGACTCTACCATGGTCATAGCTATATACTGTATAGTTTTGACCTTGTTTAATTTTTCCACAATTCAATATATGTGACCTTTTCTAAGGATTTAATCCATATGAAAATCTATTATTGTATTATTTAGTTTGTTTGTATATGTATAATTATCCTTATGAATACTCTTTTCTTTTGAGGCACATGTGATAAAGCATTTGAGAAAGAGACTCGAACAAATAAATGTGTACCCATGTGTAATAAGTCTAATAATATGTATAGGATCACATAAAAGGCTAGAATAATGACCACCGTTGAAAATGTGTACCTATAAAGAGAGTTGTGCATGGTAGAGACCATGGCGTGAAGAAAAAGCAACGTGTAATAAGTAAGAATGCATGTGCATAGTAGTAAAAACAATAGAGAAAAGTGTCAATCATGTCATACAATAGAGTAATACGAATAGAGTAAACATCGATCATGTTAGAAGCCATAGTAGATATAGTAGTTATAGAAAATCAAATTTGACAATCTACACTTTGACGACATTTGATTTGACAATGCACTCTTGTCATGAAAAATACCATCTCTCCATTCCCACTTATCATTTTTTGAGGTCCATTGCTTAGCTCATTTATCCTTACACACTAACATGTTGACAAACTCTAAGAATACAATACACAAAATTCATAGACAAACATCAGTAGACAAGCTCCAAACTTAATTTTGCATGTTTTTTATCCTCAATTAGGGTTGTGCAGTTTGTTCAGGAATTTATATCTAGTCATGACCAACATGTACGGTCTTGGACTTATATGTCCTTCAACTCTACTTTCAAATTGATATTTTTGTTGGTTTTTATACTTCATCTAGTTCATCCTTTCTTGGATAAATTACTTAAGGGACCCTATATAAGCAAGAAAATGTTACCTCATTTACCGACCTGAAACTCCTAAGGTAATACACTAGATCACTCACTTTATACACTTGTAAAAGGAATACAAATATCCCTAAATATCACCATAGCACATCTGAAGTTAGTTTAGCAACACCCACATCAAGTTTAAAGCCACAAACTAGGTCAAGATAGCCATCTCTTTCTTCCATAAGCACTTAAACATCCTATCTCCAATTATTTTAGTAAGATCCAAAGCCAAAGAAAACATTGTCAAATAATTTGTCAAATTTGATTGATCTATCTAGATATCACATGTTATGTGGACAATGACATGCAGTTTGAGGCCTCTTGAGTGGTACACGGGGTTGCCCACAACCCTCCTAATGTTTTTTTGCAAGAATATTCATCCACGGCTAAGGTTTGATATGAAGATCATTTCATTCAAAGATTTTTGTTGTATGATCAAAAACTAGGGTTTGATAGTGACAGATAAATCTAGGAAGGAGAGCATCATATAAAGTTACAAAATCATAAGTAGAACAAGTCAAAAACTATATAGAAGGGGCTAGAATGCATGGTACAGTCCTGACCTAGATTGGTTTATAGCCATAGTTCCAGTATCGAGGGTTATTCAGGTTTAAATCACCCAGTTCTATCAGTGCATAGTCCTAGAACTTCTTAGAATCATATATAACAAGCTAAGTGTACTCATTCCTGTGTTTTTTTCAATTTCACGTCTTATATTACATACATTAGAACATTATTTTGATATTGTATGATTAATTTTGGTAGTTAATAAATCAAAATAGCCACATGTATCTAACCTACATCCATTTAGTGTAGTTCTTACCTCACTAAATGAAACTTAGATTTAAACAACACATTGTGTTCTTAATTTAAAAAGGGTGTAAAATTTTTGGTGAACCCGACTCAATTGAACCCTAGTTTCCCTAGGGCTTCTCCTTCCCACTTGGTTTTAGATATCTCAATTTTTTAGGTTTTGTATTTATATTTCATCATCTTTCCTATCCTCAAACTAATTTTTCATTTTTTTTCCTAGGCTCACATGGTCATTTCTACCCTTTGGGTCTCTTTTTTAGGCTCCTAATTTCCAATTCACCTTTCGTTGCATATATTAAGCGTAACAACTCTATTTTCAAATTCCTTTGCAATTATTATTATTTTTTATATTTTCAACCAAAAAAATTTGTTTGTTCTCCCTAATTTTTAGTACTTTTTTCGAAAATTCAAAATTACTATTTTTAGTAATCAAGGCATAATGATAAAAAAAATATACACTTTTGGAAAAAACCCTTAGAGTATTTTCTTACATATAATCAAATTCAAAAATACCTCTCTTTTTTTCAAATTCAAATTCTATTTTTATATATTTTTTTTTTAGTAATTTGACAATGGTCACTTTTTTCTCAAAACATCACTTTTTGCCTTTATCTCCTATTCTCTTTCCATTTTCAGCCATCCATGTGTTGATTCTTATTATCTATTACCTACTTGGATTTTCTTCTCTCATTTTTTCTCCCATCATAGCTCATGCTACAAATTCTCAAGTTTCATTATATGATTTACTTCAAAGTCATTGCACATGTAAAGACACGCTCATCACACTCATGCAGGACACCATACTCCCTAATAATATAACACATTCCTATATGAATTCAATTTTGAGTCATATTTCACCTCCTATTAGTAATGATGAAACCTTTCATAAGGATTTCTTAGATTCTATTCAATATTTACACCATGCTTTTTAAGATCAGTTTAAATCTATGAATATTGAGATCACATCTCTCAAACATGAGCTAACACATCTAACAGATTCTCCAAATTCCCATATCCATCAAAATCCATCTACCTTCAATCTCATTAAGAAGCAGTGTGATACCTGCATTATGCATAATATAGGTGCCCATACAAGTGAATTGAAATTCCTACATAAATGCGACAATGTGTACATTCCACAAGATCAATCTTGAATACTAAGGTAATCACGCTCGAAAACACCTCTTTGGTTTGAAAAAAATTCTAAATAACACAGTATTCCATATGAGCTACTTGATAATCACTTAATCACTTTGTTACACAGCCATTACTATCCCCACTATCAACTTACAAAAATCAAAGGTCAACCATTTCAAAATTATCATGGAATTAATAAACATTGTGACAATGATTGATATGCTCTACAATGGTGAATCCAACAATTTGAGTGTAAGGGATTTATATATTTTGATAGATGACATTCTCGTATGCCATCATCTCAACTTCTAAAACCTACATGGGTACCCAAAGTTATAACACATATATCCAATGAGCATACTCTAATATTACATAATACACCTTTGGATATACAACAAAAATAATCTAATCACAAAGAGGATCAAAATGCAACACCCCCTTTGGTAGAGTCACTCTTAATAAGTGATTTATATCCTACTATCGTGCAAACCAAAATGACTAAAATATCAGTTAAGCACGACCAACTGCATAGAGTTGTAGAGTACATAGAGGATACAAAGAAAATTTTCAAGAATCATACCCAATTACCCATATGGATCCATTTTGAAAAATATTATAGTTAGGTCAATGATTGGGATTATGATAGCAGCAACGATGACCAAATCGATACACCAAGTGAGCCTTCTGCGGATATCTCTACTTATCCACCAAAATTTATGATAGATTCTAATCCAAATTTTGATGTCACTTGAAATAACAATACAAATGATTCTACACCAGTTACTAGCACAAGACACCTATCACGTATGAAATGAATTATCATACAAGTACTAATGATGGTGATGATACATTGATCTTTACAAGAATAGGCACATATCATCTTAATCCTAAGTTCACTTCTACAAAATAATCTCTCACTATAGCTCCCACCCCCAATGAGGGTAATATGAAGGAAAATCTCAAGGATAGTACCACGTTACTGTGAGAGAATTTACGTGTGGTCATCATTCCTCTCTTCAATATTGATGATTCTTTCCTTACCAATGTTATACCTAGGGATTTTGACATTGACCAATCTAAAATCCTTGCTCATGTTGACAAACATTTTTCCCGCATCACCAAATTCGTAGTCTAAATCAAGATTTTTCCTTACTATTTTTACAAGTATGATGTTATAACCCATGCTTCTACCTAGTAAATTCATCTTATATAATCCACATGCACCACTTTATGACACCTTCTCATAAACGCAGGGGTATATGTGGATATCCCTTCCTTATTTTTTGAGAATAGATTTCCTTGCATGCCCCTGCATAATTTGGTAAGGCTCACATTTCCAATATGTTTTTAGAATCCTATTATGTAATACCTTTTCTATCACAATGAATTTCAAACATCAACCAAAATCAATATCGACCAATTGCAATCTCTTCAAGATATAATATCCTAATCACAAATCTCAATTCAAAGTTCTACTTCACACACTATTCCTAGAGCTACCCCGCCTAATTATTCTCTCAAGTCTTATTTTGCACACATCACTATTATGATACCATTGTAATTTGGATCATAATTGAGGCCTAATCCTCCATCTTTCCTTGTAGTTGTTCAACCTCTTAATGAGGTTATCATTGGATATTTTTTATGTTATCCATTGTTTTTTACATAGCTATACATTCCAATAATACAAAAATATTCAAATATTTACAAAAAATACTAAACTAGGACATGTGCAATTTACTTAAGTTTTTAGCACTTTATATTATCTATGTTGTTCAACACTTTGGTTTGATATATAGCATGCTTATTTCTCCTTTACACGCATGGTAACTTGGTATATTGAGTTGGATTAAGGCACACATATTGATACATGCTTATAGAATCACACAATACTCCTTACATTCTTATTTTTGGGGCATCACCTCCATCTCCTATATGTGTTATTATTCTATTATAGTACATTTTCACTTCCTTATTTATGCTCAATTACATACATTGTGTACTTGCTACTTTTCAAACTAATTAGACTAACGCATGTGTCTTGTGTGGCATTGACATATCTTGTTTCACATATTTCACCCATAATAGCTACTATATCATACTATCATATTTTGACACTCTTGTTTCATGCATTCTTATGTGTGTATATTGTTTGCTTGTTTTCCTTATTTGTGGCTTATGTGCCTTTATTATGAAACATTGGGTAGCTCATGTTTGTGGTGTCATTCCTATCTTGTCTGCAATTGCTTTCTCTTGTTTGCAATCTTACGAACATTTATCATCTTGCAACATCATGGGTGTCCCAAGTATCTAGGATCTGTGCCTTTTATGTAACATTGTTTTTCTACTTCTTGTATCTGATTACACTATTTTTGTATTTACATACATTTATAATACTATTATTATCATCCATGTGGTTGTTATCTATTTCTCTTATGTTTTATGGTTTCCACCATGCACAAACGCCTTCCTTTTTGTCAGGGACAAGTTCTTCATAGGTGGCCACCTGCCTCAACATTTTACACTTTTCTATAATTTCTCAGACATCTTAATGCATGGGCACACATCTGTTTGTTTTCATCCACAGTGCTCAACATGATTTTCACACATGCCTCAAAAGAAGGGGCATCTAATCTAAGTATATCCTACACCTGCAATAGACATAGGTAAAATTATGGGGTAACATATAGGTACAGACACAAGGTACATGTACTCAAAAATATAGTCAAGCACAAAAATCCAACAAAATATTCACATTGGTTCAAAACTCACATAGTTTTGTTAGGACAATATGGTACCGTCTTGACCTGCCTACACATTTATTCTTAGGGGTCAGCTACATCAACTTTCTCGATAGTTTCAAATTTTCACCTACAAGTCTCAGGTTTTTGGCACACATTTCATAGATTTGTTTCACTCGGTTTACTCATCTTAGATCAGTACAAGGGGCATGAAATATTTAACTCCTCCTTCACTATGGACATTTCAATTTCTACTATAATTTTAAGAATATTTGGGGCATGAGTCTCCTCCCTTTATTAACATTTTAACACTTTTTAAATTTCTAATCAACTTTTACTCAGTTCTTATTAGTTGTGCAACACACGGGAAGGGAATGGGGGTACTCTATTCTCTTTGTCTACTGTGTCCTAATTTACAAAATTGGGTCTAGATCCGTCTATCCAGTGGTGTGGTCGTTGGGGTTATGGAAGGTATCTAAATAACTAAGGTCTTCATAGGCGGTGTCCTTCATTTCCTCTTACATTTAAAGGGGAAAGATATCAGAGTTGTTGAATAACTTTGATATATCATGGTCTTCTCCTATCCACGATGGTGCTTCAGTAGTTCACTCTTTAGTTTTTTCTCTTTCTTACATATCTATTTTGGGTTGTATGCACCTAACACTCTGGTTGTGCCACAAAACAAATTGGGGACTAATCACCCTTGATTCCTTTGAAAATTTAAGCAATGTACAAATCTTTAAGTAAAGAAAATCATGGGATGCTTCTCTCCTTTTGCAAAGACAAACAATTGTATTTCTTCCTTATTTACATATTTTCATTTCATTTTTTTGCAAATGCAAATTTTTCAAGTTACACTTTATATTCGAGTTAAAGTTCAATTATTTATCATGGACATTGACTACACCCTATGTTAAAAGTATAATCATGGAGCATGCCAACACCAAGCATGTCATGGACAACTACAAAATAAACATTCAATAAAATACAAAGTGTATTTACACACTCAGATATATTTTTCTTTAAGCATGTAATTTTCATTTCATACTTACATAGAGAAAAATGTAGACATGCTTAAATTTGGCAATTCACTCTTTGACAACTATTGGAATTGACAATGCACTCTTGCTATGATAAACATACCATTTTCATTCCCATTTAGTACATTTTGAGGTATCCATTGTGTATCTTGTTTATTCTTTCACAATGATATGTTGACAAATTCTGAGAGCAACAATGTATAAAATCCATAAGAAAAACATCAGTTGACAAACTCCAAACTTCATTTTTCATGTTTGTCATCCTTGGTCAAGGTCATAAATTTGGTCTAGAATTTTATATCCATTCCTATTGACCTATATGTACGATTTGTGACTGATATATCCTCCATCTCTAATTTTAATTTAAATTCTTTTGGTGGGTTCTTTAACTCACCTATGGTTGTCAACCTTTCTTCAATAAATCATCTACAATAGCCCTATATAAGTAAGCTAAACACTACCTCATTTGTTAACCTAGAAATCCTATAGGACAATACATTAAGAGCACCCACTTCTATACACTTGCAAAAGGCACCCAAGGTTCCCTAAATCTTACAATAGGCACATCTAAATTCATTAGAGCCATAATCTCTACATCAGTTTGAAGCTTCTTACTAGGTCAATATATCCATATCTCTCTCATCTACAAACACTCAAACATCCTATCTCTAAGTATTTTAGTTAGAGCCAAAGCTCAACTCAAACATTGTCAAAGGGGTTACTCAAATCTGTTGAATTTACTCTAAATATCACATGCTATGTGGCGAACGACATGTGGTTTGAGGAATTTTTGGAGTAGTGTCAAAGTCAGTGGTGCACGGGGGTGCTCACAACCCTAACTAATGTTTGTTTTGTAGGGACTCTTATCCATGGATATGGTTTGAGATTACATGTTCAAAATATTTAAAGTGATTGACAACATGACAATCTAGATTTTGAAGGTGACAAACATCTAGGCAAAAAGTCTATAGGAAGTAAAGTAAAAAAAAAGTAGGTCCAATACCATATAAAAGGGTATAGACCATACAAATGGTCCTGGTAGAAGTGTGTACAGTCTTGAACTTAGGGTCAATTTCTAGTCATAGTTTCCAGAAAAAAGCATCATTTAGGTTCAAATCTTCTATTTCTAGTCAATGATGCACTCCCAAAACATTTTCAAATCCATCAGTCACAAGCTAATTCAAGTACGCATTCCCTTGTGTTTACAATTTTGTAGTATATGTATCTAGCATGTTTTGAATCATTTTTGATATTGTATGATTAATGTTATGAGTTAATTTATCATAATATCCAATTGTATCTAGCCTACATCCTTTTAGAGTAAATCTGACCTCACTAAATAAAATTTTAGATTTAAACTGTAGACATCTAAAATGTCGACATAATTATTAGTTAATGATGGTAATTTGGTTTATAACCTATATTTGGATTTCATCCATCATGCTAAATAGTGACAAATTGATATAAAATACCACATATACCCTTTATCCTAATTAATCTCAAATCGTTATCTAATTTTCATTCTAGGTCATTACATCATTACATCCTTCCTTAATTCATTATCTATATTTTATTATACTGCCAAATTAATCATTATTATCACTTACTAGGAAATTGAAGAATTCCTGATTACCTACCCAGGTACTCTTGGTTTAGGGGACACCTAGCCTTCCATGTAATCACATCCCATCGTATTTCATGTGAAGTCTAATGTTAAATAAAATATATCATATTTTTCTATATCTAGAGGCGTCTATTTTAGAAGCCTTTTAACTTACTCTACTCTCCATGTGAATGTTTAAATTTGAATGTTTGATTTGGTAAAATCTAGTAATCTCTGCCAATGTTCTATGAAATAGATTAAACAAAAATACATGTTTCAATGTTAACGGTGAAGGTTTGTCTTCATCTGAATTAGATCAATCCTCACCATCCATTTCCCAACCACAATGACTATAAATTGAGCATTTCCTAAAATGAGTGTTTCTTTTAGGTTTGTAATGAGTTTGTGAAAATGATTTGATGTCCCTTTCACTTTATTCTACTTCAATCATGTAAATTGTTTGATCAATGAACTATCCATATGTCATCATCCAACCATTAATCTTCTATGAAATGGATGTGAAAGGAAATCTTGTTGATATGTGAATGGTCAAGAATTAGGTGTTTTTCGTGTAATTTGGAAATTCATTACCAATGTAGAGATCACTGATGGAAAGGCAACACAACAAAGGATTGTTTGTTTTGGGTTTGTGATCTAGTGCAAGTAAAAACAATCTCCCCCCTTTACATCTCTTTTAATGTGAGGTAATGTTGTAAAGGTGTGGATCATTTGAATGTAATTTGTTGATGAGTTTTTTTATGTGACCAATGGATGTGAAATTTAGACGTTTTATGTAAACGATGACAGGTTTATGTTCTTAATGATGGAAATACATGGTATAAATAATAGTTTCTTTTGTTAAGTATATATGAAGTTTGACATGGTATAGATTGGTGTACTAACATTTAGAATCAAGCTATTTTGTTGAGAAAGTAAAACATAATATATAGAAAAATAGTCATATGTAGGTATGTAGCCAAAAACATCAGACACCCACGATGTCATAGGATAATATTTTCTAAGGAACAATGTTTCATAATCAGATTTTCAAGATGCTTATAATGCAATTTTTATTGCATGTTGTGATAAACACGTGACTCTTACCAAGGTGTGCATGTTAGACTGAATGTAGGTAACTTAGTTGTATTATGTTTGATGGTAGCTCCATTCGAATCAAACAACTTAGCAATAGATTGTTAAACAATGGACATCAATCATTGAGTAATTTATAAGTCAAGTAGTAACACCATTATATGAAGTATAAACAACAGTAATAACAAAATCATAAACAAGATAGGTAATCACTACACAAGAAATGTTGTTTTATTTGTTAGCTCATTGATAGTATAACAATGAAAACTATGTTGTATCAAGTTTCAAGCATGAAAAATAATTGGTTTAGTAAAGTAACTATGATTTTTGAAACAAGGTAGCACTTAAATAGTTTCGTGGGGTAGCCCCTAATGAGAACTTGTGAACCAAGGGATTTTATTTTATTGGATATTTAATCAACCAATCAGATCATTTCCTTTATAAAGCTTATACCATAGATTGACACCTACATAAGGTAGTGTAATATAGTAAATATGTTACCTATCAAACTAACGTTTATCAACAACCAATCATGTGTTCAGTGTTCAGTGTTGGATTATTCATTTTCCTTGTAACTAATTATTTACTTGGATTTTCAAACACTATGGGATATGATTTCTTAGTTGTATTATTTATTGAGTTAGCTTACTAGTTGTGCGGAGTAACCATTCTAGTATCAGTTATGAGAGTTGTTCACAATTGACTAGAAGGAAGTTACATCATTGACCTCCTAATATGTACATCACTTGCATAATTTTGGGTCTGTAGTGGTAGCATTTGAATTCATTTAGAATAATGCAATCTTGTACAACTATGAGTTGCTAAACATATTTTTTCGTTATTGTTAGTTATTCAAGAGTTTCGTGTACAAATTTGAAGACCTTATGCAATTGTTGACTTTGGAAAAAAATGTAAGTATCTCAGAAGAGTGTTTTTTGGGCTACCAGAGCAATTTGGGTGAAAATGGTTTTGTCATTACTAAGTTATGTGCAATTGTTTGGATACTGTACATGTTGTTAGGTAACTACATAGTTGATAATTGAATATGGAGTATAAGTACATGTAGATGATATTAGTTTGAAGTTGTGGAGTTAAGGATGCAAACTATTTATAGGATCCTATTGGTGTACTATAGACCCGTATTTTTTTATTACACACCTAGAGATTGTTTTTGTATTGCCCATAGATCTAGTTGCAGACCTGTGCATTCTGCTTTCTAACTTTGGTAGCACTTTTCATTTATTGCTTCAGACTTGAAAATAGCATGTTTAAATATGGTAGAGTAAATCTTTAGTCACTGTAATAAAGTTTAAACGTCCCATACTAGGTGTTTTGGATGCCTAAGATTTTATATAGTATACTTATGTGTCAAACCTATCTAGGAACTCGATTGCTTGCCTATTAAATAAATAAATAAACCTCTACATACGAACTTGAAGGTTATCTTGTATCCAATGCATAATTACTTGTCTCAGATTGATGTAAAATCAATATGACGGCCACGAATCAGACTTCACTAGCATAAGAATGGCGAAATATATCTTTTATTGGGCGTTTTTGTAGGGTTGAAGGTGTCCCTTTGGCTTGCATAAATGGCCAATATTTAAATTTACACAAATTGACAAATAACTGTGCCATAAGTGACTTTCATAATACGAAGTCCCTTAACTGGATGCAACTTTTCGAACAAAAAACCTATCATATATATCACCTAGAACCCAAACTAAACACCACCTGTAGCAAACAAAGAACAACCCCCACCTTACTCCTTTGAATCAACCCTAGAAATCAGCCGAATGCACCTCTCACCTCCTCTAGTTGATCTCCGTTGTTGAAGTGGAATTTTCATGGTTTTGCATCCAATTTCAACATAGCTGATTTGGATTCCAAAATTCAAGTCTATTGTAAGAGTTCTTCCCCATTCAACATCATTTGCATCCCACTGCTTTAAGAAGCAATTTTAAGTGTTGAGTGGAGTTTTGTAGTCTTCTTATAAATCCAAGACGAAGTGTGATGCCGAAGTTGGCTCGTGAGGCCATATTTTTCCTTACATAAATGAATGACCATTTATCAGAAAATTCCAATAAAACATAATACCTTTTTTTCAATTCCAACGAGTATACGCATGACCCCCTTTCCTCTCATTTCCATCATATTTTAATCAGTTTGCAAAATTTTAATTAAATAAGCCATTAGTTGCGGGAAACGGTTTTTGCTATAACTTTTGACCAGTAACTCGGATTTGAGTATCGTTTTAGTCAAAAGTGCATGTTTTCTCAAACTCTTTGCAATAGTTACATTTATTTTTGTAAATGTACTACTTTAGAAAGTGTTACATTTTGGGGGGTTCTTGCAAAACCCTATAGGGACATGTAATTTTTCGTACTAAGTTATAAAGTGTCATCTACGGTATTTTTGGGGGGTTTATCTACATTATGGAGTTTCACCATTATGTTTTTATGCTTGATTGTGGGAGATTTATGTCTTATAAGGAAGGCATGATCAATCATTGCACTATGCATGGGTTACTGCCCTACCTCCATGGTCTTGTTCATGACCCTGATGAACCTATACAAAAGGATGAGTGGTTTAACCACAATGATAGGGTCTATGTACTTTTCATTATTATTGTTTTTAGGGAAATATTGTGTTTTTTCGAGCACATTGAGTGTCATTTCACTTCCTGGACCATTATTTGAGAGTTGTATGATGACCTTATTTTACCATCTAAGAGCGATGCTTCGTTGGACCACTCTAGTGTCACCACATATTATCCCCCTTCTCACGTCCCTTTCATTTCAGAGTGTTCTTTTGAACATGTTGCTACTTTTGAGTCTCATGTTGACCATTTTCCACAAGATCTTGCTATTTAGCACACGCTCCCTATTGTTTCCTCCACAAAGTTCATTATTGCCCATATTGATTAAACTTAAATGTAAAATAATAGCCTAATATGATGTTATGGAAGTAGTAAATAAATATAATACTGAAAATACCCAAGAAAAATAAGTAATGAAATATAGAAACCCTAAGTAGAAAGAGGGTTAGAAAGGCCTTAGCTGATTCGAAGAAGTCTTAGGACTGTGTCGTAGTGGAGGCTGAATGAATAGGAGGAGAAAAGTTTCATACAAGAGCTTGAGAAAATACATATCTAAGTTGTTTGGTTGGACTGGGGTGCCTAGAAAAGGGATCAGGGTGCCTGGGGCACCTTGGTCTAAGATATGGGTGCCCTAGTCTGTGAAAAAGATCTGTAAACCTCCTTTGAGGTGTCACTCAATGTTCACTTGTGTTTGATTCATGTCACATGAATGTTTTTGTATGATCGTCGAAGCACTGGTAAACTTGCAATAGAAGAATCACCTGCAAAACCCTAGACAAAGCATCAAAACCCTAAAAAAAAATAAAGTTGCATATAAAGGGATTATATTGTCCTCAGCTGCCAAATGGATGGATTTATCACTGATCGTTGCACTACATCTCATACCCAATGTAGTTATAGGTGTGTGTGTGTGTGTGGTATTGTGCCCTAGGTGCTCTTGTGTGAGTCACACTTTGTGAGTAGCGATCAATAACTAGATGTAGAATGTAGTAAATGTGTGCATGGAATAGAATAAACTCACCTCCTATGAAGTGTGATACAGATGAACTAACCTTTGTCCCTTGTGATGCAGCTAGATGGATGTAATGGAGCAATAGAGGCCTTTGATGGATGCAACCTTAGGTGGTGATAGTAGTGCTTAGTGCTTGGTCCCTCATTATGGTCTTATAACTTTGTATTTATATGGTTCTCTTGCTTTAATTTTGTAATTAACCCCGAAAAGGACGACCACCAAAAAGATAAAAATCTCAAATGGCTAGAAAGTGCCCAAAAAGTGATAGGAAATTGAAAAGAGGATCGGGGCACCCAGAGGGGACCATGACACTTGGGGCACCTCGGCCCTAACTAGGCGCCCCAGTCAGAAATAGGGAAAACATGGTATAAAAATATAGACTGGGCAAGTACGGGTGGAAGATCAAAAGTGGAAATAGAAAAAAAATGCAAGATGGCCAAAGACATGGGTTGATTAGCACTCTTTTTCACTCAAAAACCATATGAATAGTAGTATGAAACCAATACTAAATAATTACCCAAAGTGTATGATTTAGTGTCTACATTTGCCCCCACTTTATGTTGGTGAGTGGAAATCTCGGTAACATAAAGTAGATAGAGATGTGCACTAGATATCTATGTAGATTGATGTAGAAACGTGTTGAGGGACTAGACACAATGTGGAGTGATAACAAACAGATGGAGCATGGAGACTAAAGATGTAAAATTGTAAAAAGTGATGAGAGTGAACCTAGGGTGAAATCACGTGTGTAGATACCAATGTGTGTCATGTACCTGCATGTTAGTATGTTGTGTGTTATGTCGAGTGATGTTGTTGTTGATGGTTGAGTGCTTGCTTCCCATACAGATGCACCTGTAAAAGAGAATACGATCAAGTAGTCAAATACACATGTATATATGTAAAAACATGTGTAAAGATGCATGTATATGTGTAAAAAAATATGAAAATGAAAAAGGAACATGTGCACCTGATCCGTGATGAGAAAAAAGGTGTAGAAAGGATCATGTAAATGTTGATGAAGTGTGAGTTTTTTGGGAGATCTCACGCCACTGGCCGAAGAAGTGTAGGGAGGAAAGTCTGATGTATCCTCCAACTTGTAACTGCTTCCTGAGAGTGAAGAGATCTCTGTACTATCTACTTTTTTGGGTGATCTGAAGTAACTGGCCAAAGTACTATAAAGAGGAAGGTTTGATTTATCCTCTAACCTGTAACTACTCCCCAAAATGTTAAGGACAATTTTCCCTGTAAAATATGTTTTGTATGGAGTTATGTAGACTGGTCTAAACCCACTCATTGTATAACCCACTATGTCATGGAAAAAAACTAAAAACTGAACTGTATCAGTACTACATTGTGTAGTGTGTGTAAACCCAAATCATGCCCCCCTCTTTGGGGGCACATGCGACGTCACGGATAGGAGAATGCGGCCCAAAAGATGACCGACCACTGAAATTGTGCCCTACAGGGGGAGGGGATGTGCTTGGTAGAAACCAAGGCACATATAAACAATTGACTAGTAGATAAGTATTAGTACAAACAAGCATACATATAAAAGACAAGCGTAAGCTAAAAAGACAATGTGTAAGCTAGGATGCAAGTAAACACGCAAGAAGCCAACATAGACTGCGAAAAGAGGGTTGCAAACATGGGACATCACTCACAATGTCGCAAGACACTCAAGGCCATAGTGACCGCATACAAACAAGCAAGTTTGCACACAAAACAAAGGGAAAGGCCCACATACAATGACAAACAGAGACAAGAAAGTACAAACAAAGTAATAGATAACCATGGAGGCAAGTAATCCTACAAAATAAATGTTGCACATGAAGCACCTGTTAGCATGTTAGAAAGATAATGTGTATGTCAAAAGCATGTATAACTGATAAATTAGTGTGTTATGAAACAAAATGAAACAATAACACTTGTAGTTTACAAAAGTGAATGCCCCTAAGAGCTGATGTGGCACTAGTAGTGTGCCAAGCATCCATGTTGCTTGTAGAATCTCTGTATTTATGATCACAACTAGAAAAAGATGTGAACATGCATGTGCGTATAGTAGAGATAATGACATACAAGAGATCAATCTAGCATGTATAATAGGACGAACATGTACAAGTAAAATGTAAGCAAAAGTAAATGCAAACAAGACATGCAACATGCTGTGGATGGATGGAACAGAATATAGAGTGAATTATATGAGTTGCATGCCCCCCAAGTGAATGAAACTGTATACAGTGAGGTTCATTTATTTATGCCCCCTCAGCAATAAATAATGAATCGTAAACGAGAGTGTTATGTGTAGTGCACTATGATGAGTGCGTAGTGATGACATGTGACATAGAAATGAGATGTGTGTGATGTTGTAGCCAAAGCATATATTAAGACATGATGATCGAAGGAGTGATGATTTAGCCTAAAGCGTATATCGCTAAAATATTATCAAAATTGGTGATGACGATACTAGAATAAGTGATGATGTAGCCTATGGTGTATATCACTACAAGATGATTAGAAGGAGTGGTGATGTATCCTAAAGTGTATATCGCTTAAGGATGCAAGCAGAAGTGATGATGTATCCTAGGGCGTATATCACTATTCTAGGAATGTCACATGAGGAAAGGATTGAATGATGAACGTTTAAGGGTGATGAGGTCCATTGGTGATGTATATCCTCAACAGTCCAGTATAGACCATGAGACTAGAGTGCATCATTGGGTAATTAGTGCAGCAGGGATAAGTAGATGTGAAATATGTGTAGTGATGAGGAAATTTCATGTGGTGTGTAGAACGCACAATGTGTAATATAGAGTGTGTAGTGGCTATTGTGCAGTTTGTGGGGTTCATGTGTGTAAGAAGCCCTCAACAGTCAAGTGTGAACCGAAACACAAGAGTGTGTCATTGGGTAATGACAATGCTAACGTATGGATGAATATGCGTATGCTAGGATCTAAAATGTGTGATTGGGGGAGGGGGTGGAAGAGATAAGCGTAATTCCCCCCAAGTGTGTGTGATTGAATGAATTATCTAATGAAAGTGAAGGACGGAGGTCCTCCATCTGATACATGTGGTGACAAAAACATATGGCCATGCTCTAATAGCGGTGGTATAGGAGATAGTTGTTGCGTAGGTGAGTGGAATCTATGTGTATGTGATGGATGATTGCACGATGGGTATCATGGTATAACAAAATGTGTAGGTGAGGAGAACTTATGCAAAGCAAAACGCGGAGGTGATCAATACCTAAGTTGAATAAAATGAGGAGGACATTTGTGCCAAAATGTTGTAACTGTCCTAGGAATGGACCTATGCTAACATGTAGGACTAGCAGAGCTGTGAGGACGTGTAGATTGTGTGTGAGTAGGTGAACTAGGAGTAGATTGTACTTTAAGTAACCTGGAATGTGATGTACTAGATGAAGTATGTGATGCATTACCTGGTGCTCAAGGAGATGACGACCATTGAGTAGATGGACGCACACCATCGATATAAATAACTTGATTTTTATGAATGAATTTGAGTCGCAAATGATTCATAGAGATGATGGACTTAGACCTATGAATCCAATTGAGGCCTAGAAGCATGTCACAATTGTCGATTGTTTGTCCAACAAGGAAGGGTACAAACATAGTAAGAGGTCCTACCATAAAGTGAAGTTTCAAAACATCATATGAATTCTTCATTGAATATGAGATTTGTGATAGTGGATAGCCAATAGTGATGAGAATTGGAATAGAACATGCACTGATGGACTAGGATGAGTCAACCTTGCTATTATTGATGGAGACCAATCCGATAGAGGCAGTGATATGTAATTAATTAGAAGTGAAATTTACATGATAGTCATGATTAGAGAAAGAGATGATCAATGGAGAAGTGTTAATATGCGCAACTAGAAAGTCAAGAGACCCTAATGTAGTAAGAGGCACTGTGCGTTATGCATGATTAGCTAAAGTTTTTACTGCGTTCTTATCATTTTGTGGAAGCGGGTTTTTAGATAGTTTGAGCTTACAATTTTTGTTGACTAGTGTAGGCTCTAGAAACTCAAGTTTGCTACTATTGATAAGTTCTTGGATGATGGTGTGGAGCTTGAGACACCTATTTGTAGAGTGTCCCATACAATGGTGATAGTCGCATCAAAAATTCTTATCGTAATTCCTTCCTTTTGGTCGTGATGGGTCTAATTCGAGCAGTGGAGGAAGTGTAATAAGATTTCTCTCAAGAATTTGTTGTAATATGAGATGTGGAACCAGAGGGAAATTTGTGAATTTATGCTGAGGTGGTTGCAACTAAAGCTCTTTGGTAGTAAATACCATGTTAACAATGTTTTTTGTGTTAGCAGGTTTAGTTATAGATGTTTTGAATGTTGACTTGCTTTGAAAATGTGTAGAAGATTATGTTTGCTCTTGATATTTAAGTTTGTCTATGGATAAGAGATTGGTTTCACAGAGCTTAAGAGTATGGCAGAGTTGATCAAATGAAGGAGCAATCTAAAAGAGAATACTTTCTTGGAGAGGTAGTAATAGAATCTGGATGAATAAATCCTAAAGCTCATATTTCACAAGCACATTTGACATCTTAACTAATTTTTTCTTATATCGCAAAACGTAATTCACTAAGTGTTCGTTAGATCCTTGTTTAATTTTTGCTAGTTGGGGATAGAATATCTTAAAGCTAGTGTTGATGGAAAAGTGTGTGCAAAAAGCATCAGCCAGATACGTTGTAGTCATTTTAACACCCACCAAAGAATAAGGGAATCCCGTGCGCACTAGCCTATCACCCAGTGGGTGCTAGGTGCTCACCTAAGGCACGCACGGGTGTCGAGTCTCTCATTTATGTGAGTTTAGTGGGAAACATCATCTATGATAGGAACTTAAAGAGAGTGACCAGAAATGAGACATGCAATCATCATAGAGCTCAAAATGGCTTCTAGACCAATGCAGTCATTCCAGATAGAAATATACTTAACATATTATAGGACTAAACCAAAATAGAAAGGAAAATGCATAAGGATTCATACTCATTCCATAAACATACATGAAACAGAACTATGAAGATATATGTATGGACCAGAATCATTAATGATCATATTCAAATAAGTTGGTAACCTCATTACATCCATTATATTCATTACAGAACATCACAGTATGGCAGACCGAAGTCATACATCATAGCTAGATTTACATCCCTTAGCTCTCAAAAAGAAAATTTACAATCCCAAGCCCCTTGATGCATACTTCTCCTATATTTTTTCTACCCAACCCAATACAACTCCTTGCAGCGTTTCTGCAGAGCTCTACTCTCTATTGATCTACTTCTCTTTTCCTTTGTGGGCACTTGTATTTATAGGCCTCTTGAACTACCAACCCACCTTTCTGTGGCTTCAAATCCAACACCAAGTGTCCCAATGTGGTCCTCCACAGGAGTATGCTCCTCTAGGACTGAGCTCTCCACTCCTTGCCATGATGGTCTTCTAGAAGCTTCCAACACAGGGTATATTCCTTCCTAGGCCAACTTGTTTCCAGGCTGACACCTTATCCATTCATCATGCGCAGGTGGGTCACGCTTTTCTCGTGTCCTACCCAATACGCCAAATACAACTAAGTCCCGAGACCTTGTTCTACCGATGCGTATCACAGGTCCTTTGAAAACCCTCCTAGAACCCTACCTTGCGCGCCCACCCCTCAACTTAGGCATTGCGCACACATGTGCCTTTTTATACTTAGTCAATATTTTAGGGGCCCAACATCACCCCACACTTTACCTGTTCTCTGCCCTCGGGAAAACTTCTTCAAAGAAAAAAATAATTACAATAGACTTAATGTCTAGGGAAAAGAATAAGGGAATGAAGAATTAGGAAAGATGAAAGAATGGGGAAGTGTTGTTATTACTGCAACAAGAGAGGAAAATTTCTTTACAATTCGGCCTCCAACTTGTTCTAGGCATCGACTTCATTTTGCGCTCTCTAGCAGAGGTCGCCGACTAGGGAACTTACCTCCTCAAAACCAAGTCCATCTCCTCGAGTGTTCATTGTTTCAATAATTCCTTCCAATTCCTTGCCTATGTCCTCAAGCGCATCTATCCTTCTTGTAATCTGTGGGTACAACTCCTTCAGCTGGTTTTTAATTGAACCTCATAAGGCTTCAATAGCTTCTTACTTCTTCTCAACCTCGGCTAAGATCTTCTCCAGCTCAGCTTTGTTTCCTTTGTTCTTCTCTTAGAATTCCTTGAGCTCTACCTCTTGAGTGGTGACCAGAATACTCGCCACTCTATCTCTGTCTGCACAATTGTCATACGTGGCATTAGTAGTATGGGTAGCAATTTTCACATCAGAAGAACTTTGTTGTACTTGGAAATGATTGCTACAACCTTTAATTTGTAGTGTCCCACTTTTTAACATTAAATGTTACCTCACCTACCACCTTACTTCAACACTTAATCCAAATTTTTCAACAAAACCCAACTGTAGCACCTTAACTCATGCACCTAACCTTACATCGATAATTCCCCAAACTTCTGGCGTGCAATCAATCCATCTTGATAGCAAACTCTTGCGTACGTTTCACCAGCGCCGAAGGTGCTTCCATCATGATTTTTGCTCTCGCCTACCTCATGTTGATTTTGTGCTTCTTCCTCTCTTGTACGTGGATCCACAATGTAGCCTTACCCTGACACCAACCATCCTTTTTCACCTTTCCTTCCATGCACTTCCTTCCCCAGGGCCATCCAACACAATCCTTCCTGGCACTTCACACTTTGCAATTTCTTCCACCTTGCTCCACCCCACACTAAAATGATGTGCAGTCCTCTGCACATTCACAAGCTTCAAAAAGTAACGAGGTTACCGGCACCCAAGGCACAACATAAAACAACAACAAAAAAGTGAAACACAAGAAAAGAAAATGCACTAAAGGAAATCCTAAACCATCTTGCAATACTACCTTATTTACAAATACCAATAAGACTTATTTATAGTAGGGATTCAACCTACTCCCATTGAAGTGTCTTGGTAATCTCATCCCATCTAGCACTTGTAACTGGCATGCGCCTGAGTCAAGAATGTATGAGATGATGTAGGGACCCAACCAATGCACCTTCAACTTCTCACGATGGCACAAAAAATTTGAATCATATAGTAAGACCATCTGCCCAACCTCAAACTTCTTGTTCTTAATGTGATGATTATGTCATGCCTTTTATTTGGCTTTTTCAGTTGTCTAGCTCCACCTGGCTAATGATCGTCTCTCATCCAATTGCATTAATTTGTCTATTATTTCCTCTAGTGCTTATTCATCATCTAATCCTCCTACGTGCGCTATACATAGTGAAGGCAACATAAATTCAACTGGTAGGACAGCCTTCGCGCCAAACACCAATTAAAACTGTGTGGTCTTATTCAACCTCTTATAGGTTGTCCTATATGCCCAAAGAACGACTGATACTTTTTCATCCCAATCATGTCTACCAACATCACATATCTTGGTCAACGTGTGACTAAGTATTTTGTTAAACGCCTCAACAATTCCATTTGTTTGAGGGTGATAGGTAGTAGCTTTGTGATGGGCCACCATGAATTTTGATAACATAATCATGACCATTTCATTGAGGAAGTGCATACCTCTATCACTTGTCAAACTCAAAGGGCATTCATACCTGTTGATTCCATTTTCCCATAAAAATCTAGCAGTTGTGGCTGTTGTACAATCCTTTGTAGGTGTTGCCTCTGCCCACCTTATCAAATAATTAGTGCAAGTGAGGATATACCGCGAACCATTCCTTCGCGCTGCTGGCAAGATTGGTCCGAAAAAGTTGATAGCCCACTTCTCAAATGGTTCCACGCCGGCTATTGGTTGCAAGGGCATTTCATCCCTTTTTCCAGGTTTGCCAAGGCACTGGAAATGGTCACAGGCCTTGCAAAACTCAATGCAATCTTGATAAATGGTCTCCCACCAAAGCCCTGTGAGTAGAATCTTCCACGTGGTTACATTTCCCACTTAGTTTCCTCCTATAATCCCACCATGCACCTCTTTCATAATTGTAATGCACTCATGTTTTAGTATGCATCGGCGCAGAAGCTCATCACGACCTATTTTGTACAGATCTCTACTAATTATCATGTAGGGCGTAACATGTATGGCCAACTTCTTCTTCTCCAAGGCCTTCATTTCATCTGGCACCACACCTATTTTAAGAAATACCACAATGTCCTCCAAATCCAAGGGCACGTGCCGCAACCTAAATAATTATGCATCTAGCATGGTATCCTTAATGCTTTGCACATCCTTCCCTGAATTGATTCTAGACAAATGATTAGTTCTGGAATTACTTTTTCCTTGTTTGACAACCACCGTGAACTCAAATTCTTGGAACAATAGTACCCACCGACATATGTGCCCTTATAGAATGGGCTTGTTCACTAAATATTTCAATGCCATATGGTCAGTGTAAAATATAAAAGGGGTTGCCAGGAAATATTTTCTAAACTTTTGGAGTGCGTAGATCATTAACAATGCCTCGCGCTTAGTTGTAGTATAATTCTACTTCATTGGTTTCAACATCTTGTTTGCAAAGTACAAAGGATGATCAACAATCCCTTCACCAGGTTGTGCAAGTACTAATCCAATGGTAGTCCCTGAGGCATCAACATGAACATGGAAGGGCTTATCCCAAGAGGGGAATTGTATTATGGGTGCAGTGACAAGCCTATCCTTCAAACTGTTGAATGCCTTCTGATGCGCCTCTTCCCAATGAAAGGCACTTTTATGTCTAAGAAACTCTTCTAAAGGTGCAGTGATCTTGGTATATCCCTTGATGAACTTCCTGTAGTACCCCGTATGCCCAAGAAATCCACACACTACACTTTGACTAGTAGGTTCCCTCAATCCCACAATTATTGCAACTTTTATAGGATCTACTAATAGGCCGTCCTTACATATGATGTGCCCCAATAATGTTCCAAATGGGGTAGCAAAGACACATTTCTTAATGTTGAGTGATATCCTCAACTTTCGACACCTTTCAAACATCAGCCTTAAGTTTTCACAATGGTCCTTCACTAACCCATATACTATCAAATCATCTAGGTAGACTTGAAGAAATTTATGCATGAAGTTCTAGAAAGCTTGTACCACAATGCGCGAGAACATAGTAGGTGCATTCTTCAACCCAAAAGACATGAATATATAGGCAAAAATTCCCCACTCAGTGGAAAAATTCATCTTCCTCTGGTCCTCTTTCATGATCCTTACCTAGTGATAGCCCAAGAATCCATCTGTGAAAGAGTAGACCTCGCGTCCTGCCACTCCCTCTAAGATTTCTTCACTAAATGGGGTTGGGAAAGGATTAATGATACACACTACATTCAGGTCCGTGTAATCAACACAAATCCTTATCCTTTTGTCCTTCTTGATTTTAATTACCATTGGACTTATCCACTCTGACTCTTCAACAGCTTCAATGATTCCCAACGCTATCATCTTATCTATTTCTTCCTTGACCTTCACACGTAGGTTAGGGTTCATTCGGTATGGTCTCTTCCTTATGGGTGTGCACCTTCCTTCAACTTTATCCTCATTTCCCCCAAGGAATGGTGGATGCCTTTAAGCTCATGGTACCCACGTGGGAACAGATATTGGAATTCACATAACAGATAAATGATTTTAGAGACTTCTTTCTCTGACCAATGATTGCCTCCTTGGGTTCTACTCCTAAGCCATTGTTAACCTTTTTCATCTTTAAAGGTTCATGGTAGGCGCTCGCCCATTCATCAGTACTATTTATGACTTCGCACGTCCCTACAGAGTGGTTAATATCCAAGTTTTTTTCCTCTTATCCATCAATAACATACACCATCTTCCCCTTTTATTTTTCTATATACACGCGCTCAAATTTTGTCTCTTATGTTTCTTCTTCCTCAAAGTGCACCTCCAGGATAGGTTCTTCTAGCAACTCTTGTATTCTGTCTTCCACCATAGCACTATCCCCTGTTATAAGGATTTTGACAACCTACAATGCCTTATGTACCAATGGATTTTACTCTGGTACTCAAATGTTTGAATGAGGTCAACCGCTAATTCTTTCCAATTACCAATTTGACGGCACGTCTCTGAGTGGATGTAACATGCGCATGTACAACCTTGTAGGGTGGAGTACAACTTGTGAACCCATAGTGAAGGTGTAAATGCTTATGTGCTTCCCATCCAGGCTATCTCACATGCTTGGATATGGAAGGAAGTGGTCTCCTTACCATCGTAGTCTTTTATAGCCGTGGGTGCATTGCTTCTGCAAAATCTTACAGAGAAGGCAATTCTCACCTTGCGCCATTCCAAGAGGTTCTCCATGATGTGTAGCCCACCACCATGTCGTAGTAGTTCTAAGTAGGTTATAACTTAAGCATCCCTCTCTCTTCATTCTCCTTCTTCCACTGAGCTTCCATCTCCTTCAAGAAGATCTTCAGGGAATTAGCCCCTCCCAAGTAACTTAGGTATTTTTCTTCCTCCCAAGCACCAGACTATACGTGCCTTTATCACCTTGGTTCACCAATCCTCTTAAATTTCATTCGATTAACTCATAGGTCCCATGTGCCCAATTATCACACACTATACTAGTGGTGTCACTTAGGGACTAAGCATCCTCAAACTAGATAACTCCCTTTTTGGGATGAATTATCTCTGGATCCCTAATTGAGCACACATATATTCTATCTAGGACCTTCTTCTCCCAATGAGCTCAGTGTAGGGTGGTTACTTCCCATCTGTCAAAGGGGTGATCACCCATTCTTCCTCATTTTCAAAACTTATGTATCCCTTGTTGAACCTGAAAATCCACATTGTTCTTATAACACCATGGGCACCAACGTACTGCTGGGAAATTGTTTGCCTTAACGAATGCCAAGACTTTGAAGTCCCCAGTAAACTTAGCCCCCTAAATGGTGATAGCTGCATCCTTTAAGACATTGATGGGCATTGCCTTTGTTTTATTTTTCGTATACAACACATTCGAAGATGGTTGTAATGCAAGTCTTCCCATCTGATGCCATCCATCCAAGGTGAGAACATTGACCTCTGCACTTATGCCAATGAGGATATTACTAAGGATCCATCCATCCATAACTGCATTTAACATGATCTTTTTATCATAGTCAAGGATGTGAGGGGGAAGGTTTGCATGCAAGAACCTTGCCTCTCGCACTCTTCTTTGGTGCATGGTACCTTCTCCTCTCAACCATGCTCCTAACAAGGGAATAATATTCTCTTTCCTTCAGCATTTTACATACTTCCTTGACCTCATCCAGGTCATCCTTTGGTGCCTCGACATTCCTTCTTTGCTCCTCCCTTCCTAGGACTGCTCCTTTAGACACTGGATTTCTCCTTGTAAACTCCAAATGGCATCCATGGTTTCTTGATATACCTCCTTTTGCTATGCAGGGTCTGGGTACTTCCCATGTACCACTTCTTCCCTTGAAACTAGGTTCTTTTGCCTTGGCATTTCCTTTGCGCACACAGCCTCTGCTCTTGTTATTACCATAATAGGTTCCAAGCCTGCATCACGTGTCACCCATGGCATCCATTGTGTGTCATCCTTCTTAATGCTTACCATTGCAGCGCCCTTGTCTTTCTGGTGTTGCTAGTTCATATGCTCATAGAGTTCTAGAAACTCTTCGTACTTGTGCTTATTCCCACACCACAAGTATTATAATAGATCTGGGCACTCTCATTTATAATGTTTTGTGGATCCACAATTATAACATGTTCCCCATGGGAACTCACTTCTTCCTCCTCCGTGGTTACCATGACCATGGAATCCTCTGTGAAATCCCCTTTCGCGCACGCCTCCATTTGCGCACTCCTCATAACAGTGATCATCACCCTTAGAACCTTCTTGCAAGGCTAGTTTGGTGCACGCCATGATCAATGGCCTCATGGATCTGGTCAATAAGCCTACAGTCTTTAGTTTCATGTGATAGTGGATGTACAGATCTTGTAATAACAAGATACATTTTTACTAGATTGCATGTTGTAGTAGAGGGACACCTACTTGCATCATGGTCCCCATGAAAAATTTCACAATCCACTGTTATAGCGCACCTACCTATCTTCCTAGGGAAGCTATCCTTGACATGCCCCTCTACTTCACAATCTGTACACCATATACCACTGTGAGTCTCATGGGTTGAGTTCACAGAAAAATTATCCAGCTGCTTAGCCATAGTAAGCTGATTTGAGCTTCTAGGAAAACTCTAGTATTAACACTTAACACTTCAGTGTCAATTTGAGCTTCTAAGAACGGGCTAACAACTTCCAATAGCTTCAGTGTGCAGAGCAGCTTCTAATGCCTCGCGCGGGTCTATGAAAGTCTTATGTGATAACGCCCTTCTGAAAGGTGTTATCAACCCTCCAACAAACTATTGAGCATGCTGTGAAGGGTGAATGTCATAGGACAACTTTGACAGGAGAGTTTTGAACCATGCATCATACTCCCACACACTCTCTGTCATTCCCTGTTGGATCTCCTTGAGAGCATTGATGCTCTTCTGCTCAAACTCAGGGATGTGGAATTCTACTAGGAAGGCATTTTTCAACATGGTGTAATCTACCACCGTCTGATGGGGTTCATACTTCCTATACCAGTTATGCGCACCCACCCTTGCAATGTCATTACAAACTAACTGGCCTTCGCTCTGGGGTTGTGATCCCCTTTTCATGCCATAGTAGCTCACACTTGTGAACATGCTCTGTAACATCTTCAATACCTCTATAATCTGGAAAATGTAAAGACATCTCAAAGAATACTTGAGGAGGTGGTTGAGGCCTTTGTCCTCCTGATCTAGCTCCTTCACTTCCTTCGAAGTTTCCTCCTCTACCAGATCCACTAGATCCACCAGGTCTTATGCCCCGAGTCCCCACTTGTTCCACCTCCAGATCCTCCTGCAGCTAGTAATGGGCCTAAAACGGTCGCACCTAGTGTCCCCAACGTCCCATTGAACTACATGCCAATTTTCTTTGCGAGATTGTTCCATTGCCAGATGTGTGTCCGTGCCACTCCCTGAAATGTTACCCCAAAGGACTTTTGTATTTTCTCCTTGTCCAAAAATTCCTCCAAACACTGGAATAGTATGTGCAGCCATAGAAGTCCCAAACGATAAATTGTATCTCTTGGGCACATATCTGTCACTTCCACTGATACCAACTAAGTTAATGATACTTCTCCCTTGATTAGGAAAACCAAGTGCACCAGGTTTGGTCACTAGGTGGGTTCAGATGCATGCCAATGAATCTTCTCTCTCTGAGTGATGAACTCTCATCAGAAGTCTGAAGGGGTCTCTCTTACATGCTTGCCAAGATGGGGTAGCACAAACTTCTCAGGTTCCACATCCTCTACGTGAACCTCAAATCCTTCCTACAATGTCTGCCTCCATATATCCATCACACTTGCAACCTCGTGTTGTCTAACAATCTCCCTTTCATGCGCTTCACTATACTTGAGTCGTCTCTCCTCCCTTTCTTTTCTTAGTCACAATAACTGTCATCTTCCTCTAGCCTAGCTTCCTCGTCCAACGCTTAGGAATGGTTTAGCCAGCCATCGGAAATGCCTCTAAACTCAATCTAACGATCAAGATATTCATTTCCAGAGGGATAACATGTAGAAATGATCCTCTGGGCTCCCACAGAAACTTGACACTCAGGGAATTCCGGACAAGAATATGTAGAAATAACATACTCCAGGTTGTAGCTAGCTAGTACTCCTTTCCACCAATGATCCACGACATGAGTCCATGTCAAATCTACATCTTGCATAGCCTTTGGTACTCTTCTTGGGTCCACGTGCATGATCTATAATACCAACTTGATCTGAGACGCATATGTTGAGATCCATTCATATAGACTCTACTGGGAAGCAACAGAAAAAAATTTCATATAACTCATGGTAGAGATTCTCTTCTACCCATCTACGTGCATCAAACTCGGGTCTAGTGTTGAATCTCTTGAGCAAATTCATCCTAAATGCTCTTAAACCATGTTTCAACACCTTCCAAGGTTAAATGCTCTATCATCACTGCATTTCACAGATCACGATGTATGTCTTTTCCCACTACAACTTTGAAAATAGGTCCTGGCAATGGAACCAAAATGTAGTCATTTTTTACACCCACCAAAGAACAAGGTAATCCCATGTGCATTGGCCTATCACCCAGCAGGCACTGGGAACTCACCTGAGGCACGTACGAGCACCGAGTCTCTACTTTATGTGAGTTTAGTGGGAAACATCATCTATGATAGGAACTTAAAGAGATTCAGTAGAAACGAGACATGCAATCATCATAGAACTTAGAATGGCTTCTAGACTAATGCAATCATTCTAGATAGAAAGATACTTAACATAGATTATAGGACTGAACCAAAATACAAAGGAAAATGCATAATGATTCATACTCATTCCATAAACATACATGAAACATAACCATGAAGATATATGTATGGACTAGAATCATTAATGATCATATTCAAATAATTTGGTAACCTCATTACATCCATTAGATCCATTACAAAACATCACAGTATGGTAGACTGAAATCATACATCATAGCTGGATTTACATCCCTTAGCTCTTAAAAGGATAAATTTTACAGTCCCAAGCCCTTTGATGCATCTATCTCCTATATTTTATCTACCCAACCCAATACAACTCCTCGCAGCATTTCTACAGAGCTCCGCTCTCTATTGATATACTTCTCTTTTCTTCTATGGGCACTTGTATTTATAGGCCTCTTGAACTGCCAACCCACCTTTCTATGTGGCTTCAGATCTGGTTCCAAGTGTCCCAATGTGGTCCTCCATGGGAGCATGCTCCTCTAGGTCCTGAGCTATCTCCACTCCTTTCCATGATGGTTTTCTAGAAGCTTCCAACGTAGGGTGTATTTCTTTCTAGGCCAACCTATCGCCAGGATGGCACCTTATCCATTCATAATGCGCAAGCAGATCATGCTTTTCTCATGTCCTTCCTGATACACCAACTATGGCTAAGTCCCGAGACCTTGTTCTGTCGGTGTGTATCACGGGTCCTTCTAAATCCCTCTTATAACCCTTACTTTCATGCCTTCTCCTTGCACAACCACCTCTCAACTTAGGCCTTGCACGCTCATGCACCTTTTTGTACTTAGTCAATATTTTAGGGGCCCAACATATGTGAAAGAGACTACCAAATGGACAGATAGGTCATAAAACCAATGCATCGCATAATCATGGAGGTTAGGGTGGAAAATTTTAGCCAAAAGGATATGGTCATCTGCAAAATCCAGACAAGCCACGTGGAATGCTCAGAGATGCTCTTGTGGATCACCATGCCCATTGAAAATGGGAAGCTTAGGGGTGGAAAAATTAGGAAGAAGTAGATACGTGGAGATAACCGGTGCAAATGGAGTATGTAATAATAAAGTGGAGTCCAAAGATGGAGATGCACAAAAAATATCCTATTGCAATTGATGAATTCGTGCTTGAAGGTCTTGATAGAGGGTGGCTAAGTCTTGAGTGTCAAATGAAACTGTCATGTGTGAGAGACAAGAGGTGGTGTGAAGTGATTGGTGGGAGTAGGAACAAAAACATGGACAATAGAAATGGGCGGTAGAGTAGAAACAGGAGATTGAGTAGCCATGGAAGTGGAGATAGCCACGGAAGCAGTAAGCTTTTCCAAATTTGTAGCTTCCTCTCGAGTAGCATGTAAGAACAAACCTAAGTCTTAGGGATGTTTAACAATATGATCATTAAGGATTTTAAGATGTTCCTTAGTAAAGTCACCATAAGAGTGAGCCATGGTAAGACGAGGATAATAGCCCTAAACAGAAGGTGGAGTCGAAGGATGGGTTCACCAAAATGATTAAACTAAAATGGAATATAATAGCCTAATATGATGTTATGGAAGCAGTAAATAAATAAATAAATACAATATTGAAAACACCTAAGGAAACTAAGGAATGAAATATAGAAAACCTAAGTACAAAGAGGGTTAAAAAGGCCTTAGTTGATTCTGAGAAGTCTCAGAACTATGTCGCAGTGGAGACTAACTAAATAGGAGGAGGAAACCATCACACAAGAGCTTGAGAAAATGTAGATCTAAGCTATCTGGCTAGACTGGGGTGCCTACAACAGGGATTAGGGTTCTTGGGGCACCCTGGTCTAAGATCTAAGTTCCCTGGTATGTGAAAAATATTTGTAAACCTCCTCTGAGATGTCACTGGATGTTTGCTTGTGTTCGCTTCTTGTCGCGTGAATGTTGTTGTATGATCGCCGAAGCACTGGTAAACCTACAATAGAAGAATCACCTACAAAACCCCATAAAAAGCATCAAAACCCTAAAAATAATAATGATGCATATGAAGGGGTCAGATTGTCCTTAGTTTCCAAATGGATGACTTATTACTGAGTGTTGCACTACATCTCAGACCCAATGTAGTTCTAGGTGTGTGTGTGCGAAATTGGGCCCTAGGTGCTCTTGTGTGAGTCACACTTTGTGAGTAGCAAGTAATAAATAGATGTAAAATGTAGTAAATGTGTGCATGGAATAGAATAAACTCACCTCCTATGAAGTGTGATGCAGATGAACCAACCTTTGTCCCTTGTGATGGAGTTAGATGGATGCAATGGAGCAATAGAGGCCTTTGATGGATGCATCCTTAGGTGGTGATAGTAGTGCTTAATGCTTGGTCCCTCATTATGGTCTCATAACTTTATATTTATATGGTTCTCTTGCTTTAATTTTGTAATTAACCCCGAAAAGGCTGACCACCAAAAAGATAGAAAGCTCAAACAGCTAGAAAGTGCCCAAAAAGTGAGAGGAAAGTGCAAAGAGGATCATGACGCCCAGAGGAGACTAGGGCATCCCGGTCCTAGCTGAGTGCCCCAACCAAAAATAGGGAAAATGCAAAATAAAAATATGAACTAGGAAAGTGCGGGTGCAAGATCAAAAGTGGCAACATAAAACAAATGCAAGATGTCCAAAGACATGGGTTAATTAGTACTCTTTTTCATTGAAGAACCATATGAACAGTAGTATAAAATCGAGAGTAAATAAGTACCCAAAGTGCATGATTTAGTGTCTACACATGTTCATGCTTCCATTCACTCTCGGCGGCATTACTCTATTGGAGAACCTTCCTCTAAGACATATGTTACCATTACATCTCCTACTCCATTGCATCTTGATTGTTCAGTTGATGACACTCCACTTACATCAGTTGCTACCTTTGAGTAAAGTGTTGCTTCAACTTGGACTTCTAATAGCTCTTAGCAGTATTCTTATCCTCCTACCTCATGTTGTGATGTTAATACATTCTTGTTAGACATTTATTTCATTGAGCAACCCATTGGGACGAGTATCTGCCCGACTTGATTTGTCTATTTGCATATTCTACTTGTGTTTCATTACAGGAATATGCTCCGATTGAGCCATCACACATTTTGAAGGACCCTTTCATCTCTCTCATTGGGAGTGTTAACTTTGGGACATTTGTCACTTCCACTTTTTTGGAATTGTTGCATGATCCACCTCTTCTTGTGGATCTCTTTGTGAGGGTTATTGGCCCCCCACCATTTTCTTTCTCTGACGCATATACTGCAGTGACATTCCCATTATATTTTGTGCACACTTTTTCCAGACCTATGCCACCTTTCAGTCACATATTAGATGCAGAGATCATAGTATTGCAGGATTCTTCTTCTTTTGTGGAGAGGGCTGACTTTCAGTGCTCCTTTTTATCTTTGCCAAGGGCAAGAAAATTGTTCGGTGTAAGCAGATTCTCTTCAGTCTTTACGCAGAGGACCATATCATCAACACTCTTCTTAGGGGACCTTCTTATCCTCACTTATTTCTCTCTCTACTCTAGGGGATGATCATTTTATGTGGGTACCTCATCAGGCCGAGTTATCGAGACCCACCTCTCCTTCTTCTCCAATTTTCTTAAGTGAGTATCTTGTCTCTCTTTTGGGGGGGTTTTTTCCTACTAGGTTTTCTACTTTTACTTTATCTTTGTGAGAGATGCATTGTACGTGGGTACCTCATCAGGCCTTGTTGTTGGGACCCACGTTCCTTTTTCACTGCCCACCTAAGTTGTGCTTATGGGGGGTGTTGGTGTAGGGTATTCATTTTCTTTGTATTTGTTTATTTACTTGGAGCTTTCCTACACTCATGGGATATGGTTGCTTAATTGTAGTAATTGTGTTGAGTTAGCTTACCAGTTGTGTTGAGTTAGCTTACTAGTTGTGTGGAGTCAACTCTACTTCTATTATCAGTTAGTGAGAGTTATTCACCACTGATCTAGAAGGAGGTTACACATTCACCTCCTATATGTACATCACTTGCATTCGTCAATTCTATGGAGCATTTGAGTTGATTTGAAGCCATTATTACCCTGTGAGTTCTTGGTCATATTACATCTTATTGTTATTTATTTTGATTTCTGCAATTGCTCATGCATTTGTTTTTATCAGAGATCTAGAAACTCTAATATAAAGCAACAAGCTAGCTAACCAAACCATAAACAGGTCTTGGTTTTTTTAATTTTTACACATATTTGCGTGTTTTTGTATCATGTGATTATTTGAATGTCTTGTTAAAAATATTCTTATTGATACTCACATGGGTGAGTTAATTGTTAGTATGTTTCATTATTATTAGTGTGTTGTTATGTGAGTTTTAACAACTCCCATAATAATAGTATTAGTAGCACCATTGTAGCACTCGAGAGATGTATGAGCCTACTTAAATACATTGTTCTCTACATATTTTTTAATTAACAAGGTTTCATGTGTTTAAGCTCTACCAAAAATTACATTTAATATTAGAGCATGTTAATTTTATGTGTAAAATGGAGTTCTAAAACCTGTCAAGGGGCACCACCATAACCTGTTTTCATGCCTCGAATGCATGAGTTGTATACATGCTTTAGATAAATTTGGTAGATATTGTTATTGTTAGGATTTTATTAATATATGTTTCAGCTTAGTAGTTTGACAATTTGAGTTGACAATTGATTATTCAATACTCCAAGAGTCGATGATCGACCAATAATTGAAACGTACATGTTTTACAAGTGCATGGATGTGAATAAGTTTTTATAGGAAGGCACGTTAACAAGGGATGGATTTTTCTATCAATTTAAGTGGAAAAAATTATAAATTTTAAGGTGTAGTCCTCATAAATATTCCTACATATTCTAGATCTATGACATTTACGTGTCCTTCACCATTATACAACTATTGAAGGAAGGTGTCAAAGAGATGTGGCGTTCAATTTGGTGAGGGCTAGTCTCGTGATAGAATACACGTATGCCCATAAAAGCATCATGTGCACCCATCCTATGCATACGTGTCGCACATGCATTTACTTAGTTTTTTTTTTCATTTTTGTTGAAAAACACATTTTCAATTTAGCTACGATTTCTGGGATTCAAATTTGTGACCTTCTGTTTGCCAACACGCAATCTAACCAACTTATCTATATAGGAACAAATGCAACCTCTTTTTGTCAAACTCATATATTGAAAAAAAAAATGGTGAGTAATGTGACAATGACAACGAGACCCACAACAAGACCCGCCCCATTTCATGGGGGCATGTATGCATAGAGGAGTTTAGCCTTTGTTGTCCAATTGTGCCCAATCAATCATTTGTGCATGTCATATGTATGGACTAGATATCAATGTATGACGTCTTTCATATTCCCACATTCTCACCTTAGAAAAGTTCTCATAGTCGACCTCTGACATTTTTTTGCGGATTATCTAAAATTCTTCTCATTGATCGAGTTTTATGGTCTGTAGTTTGTATTGTTTACGACATTCTATTTTGCTCAAGCTCCTTTGTTTAAGCATTGGCCTTGGTTAAATTCTTTTGGTATTTTAGTCTCATCGTGACATTATCTTCGTCAAAACTTTGGTGGAGTCTTGTTGCATTGGTGATTTCAATCTTGATTTTCTCAGCCGCATTAGAAGACTGCTATCCTTCTCGCCATTTGGTCAAAATATTCATTGGCTCTTCTCCTCATAACTCCTCACCCTTCTACATTGATGACAATTGTTCACTCAACCTTTGATTTGCTTTGGTAAGTACTCAACTTGTATTCGAAGATTTTTACATTCCAACTTGCATCACCTTGTGTTTTAGCACTTGCATGCGGTTTTATCCAAACAAAAGGTGTATTCTTTAAAATTCCAAAACATGTTTAAATGATGGGGTAATTATTTTTCCAAGTGGTGAATTTTTTATAAATGTGGAGGATATTTTTACAAATTGGGGTAAACATCTTAAAGTTGGGGTATATTTTTGAAGAGGGGGCAACTTTTATAAATTTTTCATTTTTTAGGGGGATAATTATTTTCTAAGGACTTACATTCTTGTGAGAACATTTTTGCATTTTTTTATAATATTGAAGGTGTATTTTTACACATAGTTGCATATGTTAAAAACATTATTGTACATGGATGTATTATTAATTAAATTTGACATCCATAATATTTTACATTGCGAGGGGAATTAATAAAATTAAACACAATGCAAAAAAATTGAGCTTCAAATCCTTTTCTATTGAGTAAGCAACATTCATTAGAGGATGGAGGCAATAGAGGAAGAAGGGTGATCAACATCCTTGAGTTTGTTACTATCTTAGAGGTCAAGTTCTATTTTAGTGACACCTTTTGGTTTGTTTTATGTGCGCTTAAGAATAAGAACATAAGAGAGCATCCATATTCATGTATACAGTATGGTTTCTATATTTTTGCTATTGTGATGATGATGCGGAGATCTAAACCATAGATATTGAAGTGGGAAGTGTGTTTGATATCTTGACCGGTTTGGTTGATTTGAATTGGTTGATGGGTCCCAATTCATGTATTCCCCATAATAGGTTGATGGGCACCTATTCATGATAGATGTAGTTCCCACAATCAATGTGAGTGTCAAGACCATGTGCAAGATACAAAGCAACATGCTACTTATTTAAAAGTGGTACTTTCTCCCATGTTCATACTAAGGAGGGGAATGTTAGAAATATTCTTATTATTACTCACATGGGTGAGTTGATTGTTAACATGTTTCATTATTCTTAGTGTGTTGTTATGTGAGTTATAACAACTCACATAACGATAGTAGTGGTAGCTCACTATTGTAGCACTTGACTCCTATTATTAAGGAAGTGTACAAGTCTACTTAAATGCATTGTTTGTTGCAAAATAATTAATTTAAAAAGTTTGATTTGTTTAAGCTCTACAAAAAATTATAATGCATTGTTTTTTGAATTTTTTTGAAAATTGCTATGTGCAAGAAAGGGGGTAGCACAAGAGCTACCCAATAAGAGCCTCCTCAAGAGGTAGGATAGATCCATAGGTGAAGGAGGCGTAGGCCTAAAATATGTCATAAGAGATTGAGGATGATCCTGCATAAACCGTGGAGGAGACATAATATGTGTAGTAGAAAAGCAAAGAAGGATAGACCCGCTAGAAGTAATATGAATTAATTTTGAATTTGGGTGATAGTGGTTTTGATGTGGTTGTGATATCCGTTATGATTGGATTGGTTTGATATAAAATGTGATTATTGTGGATAGTATTAGTAACATCAGAAAACATAACGAAAGCATCACCCTCATCAAAATACATAGGGACACACATAGTACAAGGAAACTTGTTCTTAGAAAAGAGGAAAGAGAGATCTGCATATGCCCCCATGTATTCAAGAAAAGATTATTTCTTAGTGAATATATCCAAGGATTGAATAACACATGTGTTGGTAAAATATTTCTCCACGGAAAAAATATGAGCTTCGTCAATGCTCATGGAATTAAGTCCCTTTGCTTTAAGATGGGGCGACTGCCATTTATTGAAATCTGGAAAATATATACACTATTTCTAAATTTGGGGTTGGTCATAGACTAAGGAAAGTAAAGAAACACCCTTGTCATGACTACAATAGTAGGTTAGAGAGGAAAGAATATGTGAGATAGAGAAGAGAAAATTGAGAGGGAAATAGTGAGAAAAGAGGGTGAGGGAGTTATGTTAATGGTAATATAACAAATTTCATTAACCGATAACCTAGAATTGTATCCACTTCAATTAGAAGAAACATGCAAATATACACAACTATGTAAGAATCGTGAAACACTAATAACAATTACACAAAGTTTAATTGGCAATTTTCATTCCATGGCTGAAAATCCAAAGCTTTTCATTCCTTACAAAAAGTTGTGATACATTTGGTTGAGCAAAAAGTTGAGAAAATGGAGGAAAATACTAAAGAGGAGCAGAAGATTACAATATGCTAAGGAGGAGCAAAAACTCTTCCTTTAGAATGGAGAGAGCCTTACAATTTATAGTTGAAACAATGGCTCTTCAGATTCCCAAGTGACCTTTCAAATTAAAGTGCATTCCCAATGAAGAGATATAAGCTTTAAGTGACTTAAGTCACTTTTACAAAAGTTTCCTTTCAAAGGAGAAATAGAATGGTAGAGAGAGAAGGTATGATCAATTGAAGACGATACAGGATGATGTTTTACTTTTCCTTCATTATGGAGATGAATGTTGTAACTGAGTAGAATCTTCCTCATTTATTTATATCATCAAGGAATGTCTTATCTTGGACTTGGAAATGATGCTCCACATCATATCCTGACTAATCATATTTTTTCATGCTTTGAAAAACTTTCTTTCAGCTCTTTGTCTCTGTGAGCGATGGTAGGATGCATGAATCAACTCCTTATCATGAACATGATCTCTTGTCTTTCACATGAGAAAACAATCACCTTGTAATCATCGTGAAGAATGCACCCATATCACGCATGCCCCATAATCGTTAACTATGAGATCTATTAGATTTGACGATATCGAAGGTCGTCGAGAATCCTCGGCAGAAACATAGGAATCCTTTGAATAGAGACACTTCCTCTTCGTGAGATGACACCAAATCATGACTAAATAGACAAGATATTCCTAAATAACATGAGAACTCCATGTCTCTTGAATGGAGGGTGGCACAAAGATCAAGAATACACTAGTACCATGATTCCCATCGTGAAAGCCTTCAAATGATTCAATTGGATGTTTCATGCTCAATAACCCTCCTCTGCACGTTAGCTCTAGTTAGAAAATTAGTTTTCCCTTCTTATCCAAGCATCTTCAATGACAGTCATGTGTTTCATGTTGTTATCTCTAGCATCTAGGTACTCAAACACCAAAATTGAAATGGACTTGTATCCAGAGTAGTGGAACTTCGTCATGTGATTTTATGGTTTCACCGACTTTAGAATAATGGTGGAATGCAACGATGTTAGTAAAACTAGATTCCAAGGTAGTTTTCGAAAATTCAAAAAATTGAATGGATTTTAATGATACATGCATATGAATCTGTATTTTAGCTGAAATGGGAGAAAATAAAATCCAAATTGGATGTGACATGATTCATTGGAAAGATATTCCCAAGACAACGAGATTCTCTGAATTTGGTGGCAATCGATTGTTGGAATCAATGAGAAATATTAAAACAATTTATGGTAGAGGGAAAAACTTAAAATACCTTTAATGGAATAGGTGCAAAATTTCAGTCCTTCATTTTGGGAGCAATTCTCATCCAAACGGAGTGGTTTTTGATCCAATAGGAAGGCATTGTGAAGGAAGAATCAATGCTTTGAATTTGGTGAAGTTCTCTCGTGGGGTTTGGGAGCCAAAACCAAAAGAATTTTTAGTGTATATAGATTTCTTGAGTGGTTTTGGAGGTGGATAGTGGTTTTATTCACAAAACATTCTCAATATCTCAAAACAGATGTTTTGATGAGGATAACTTGTTGTAAAAATTTGATAAACTTCCTCCGTGTAGAGTTTGAGAAATCCTCAACACAATTTTTGGTGGTTTGGGCAAAACAGGCAGCAACTGAATATTTCATGTTATTATAGAAAATAAAATACCAAATCAAATTCCATGAGCTTAGGATCAATGGATTTTTTTTTTCAAAAGGGTTTTGTGGTTAAAATTTGGAAGGGTTTTGACTATGGAATCACAAGTTATGAGCAAAACAACTTTTAAAGGACCTAGGGTACAAAAATGGTTTTGAGGAACATGGAAGATGAAAAAACCATCTTGAAAAATGGTTTCATGGCTGAAATTTATGTTTTCATGTTTTTTTTCTTTTGGAGGGAAGTGGAAGTTTGAAAGACAAGTGTATTTGGTGGTGAAGAATGCACTTTGCAAATACAAATTGAATTTTCCACCCATTTTGCAAAACACATGCCAAGAATGCACTTCCACCAGTATAAGGTGAACTTTTGTGTGAAATTACACTTCCAAAGTGCACCTAAGTGGAAAGAGGATCTTAATGTGCACCTTAAGTAGGGTTTGTGGGATCCACATGCAAGTTTGACCTCCTTTTGCCTTTTCCTTCATGTTTTTTTTCTTGTGTTTTGATTGACCAATCAGAAGGGGGAACACTTTTGTAAGTGGGGATGCAAAGTGAAGAGAACAAGGTGCAATTCTTCCCCAAAAGGCTGCTAACCTCTCAAAGTGCGCTTAGGTGCATATGATGACATCATTTGCACAACACTAAAATAGAACACAAAGTGTCCTTTCTACCCTAGGGTCCAAAATTAAGCGTTTCGGGTCGTATATTATATGATTTTACATGGAAACAGACCAAAGAATCCAATGAAAATATTTAAAAACTTTGAAAATGATTTATTCGTTATTTTTTATCATACCTCCATTTTACCTAGGAAGGCGCGCCAGTGAGCTATGTTGCTGAAGGAGTTTGGAATGAGTATGAACCAAACTGTCACTTGGATCATGAAGGGGGTTAAATGTGATTCCATTTGACATTTTTTAGATCCCAAATATTCTTGAGGTTCCTTAAACCTTCAATGTATATTCCTTGTCTAGAAATGCCACCACGCTCTAGTGTTGGGAAGGTTTCTTCTATTTATGCTCATACAACAATGTTTTATATATTCCATCATGTAGCAGACTCTATGATATTTCCAATGACTGGGATTTGACCTCCCAACACCACCAAGAGTTCATGAAAACCTCTACAAGAAGTTTACCCTTCCATAGTGCTCACATGCTCACTCTCCCCAAAAATTTTCTAGAGAGATATATTTCTTAAGACCATTTCAAAGCTTACAGAATATCTTATAAATGCTACTGCCACGGAGAAAACTTTGAGAAATTTCCATTGATTGCAATATGGGCTCTTAAAGCGCTTTGAGGCTCCCAAAACCTTAACCATAAGTTGACCTTTTGAAAGAGGTAATTTTGAAAATTTTGACCAATTTTGACAAATTTGACTGAAAGAGGTGAAAATTTTAATGGGGTTGTCAAGTAAAATGCAATAACATTTTACATGCCAACAATGTGATAATTGAGAAAATAGTGTGACTAAGTCCAATGATGTGTCTTGATGGGTAAGCTAATTGAGTAGATGATGTATGACCACTCTAAATCCCGAAGATGCACTTTGGTTAATGATTTGTGGAAGATGAAGTGTAATACCTGGTTGTATATAATATTTCATGATCTGTGTAGCTAGATACTCAATGAAAAGTTGTTGAGAAATATGTAACACTTATATTGAAATAGTTTCATCGTCTTCATCAATAGGATTGAAATTTAATTTCAGAAAATGGTTCTCAAACATATCAAACTATTAATAGTAATCAAGATCATTCATATTTATATTATAATTAGTATCCCAATCAATATCATCTTTTGAATATACAAGAGGTTCATCATCAAAATTTGTCATGGTTTGTTGTGGGGAAGTAGAGATATCTGCAGAATCGATTATTGTGTTGCCCTATGATTGGGCTTGTGTATGCTCTAAGTGCTATGAAGCCATGTGCAATTGCTCATGCATTATTGATATTGTTTTTAATTATGTTTGCACAATATTAAAATGTAATTATTTCATTGGGAGTGGCTTTGCCAAATGATATATTGTTGTCATATCCAAAGTGGTGGCATTTAGTATGACATTATGCTCATTTAACATAGATGCAACAACTTTAGGAACCCATTCAAGTTTAGGGAATTGAAATGGATACATAATAGAATGTCGTGTATAAAAGGAAATAAAGCCATTATGCTCAAGTTGTTAGATTCTTCATTGTAAAGCATAACAATCATTGTCACAATGTTTGTTAATACCATGATAATTACAAAAAGGTTGACCTTTGATTTTTTAAGCCGATAGATGGAACAATAATGTGTGGGCGACAAAGTGATTAATCTTGATCAAGTAACTCATATAAAATATCAAGTTGTCTATCATTCTTGTCCAATTGAATAGGTGTTTTTTGATGTGGCTCTCAAACTATTATAGATCAACCTTTGGGAACATACACATCATTGCCTTTATGTAGGAATTTCACTTCACTTGAATGAGCACATGTATTATGCATATCATTTGTATCGCATTATGTTCCTTTATATGTAACATTTGAGACACAATTGACATGGATATTTAAGGGATCCTTTAGGCTATGTCTCATAAATTATTACTTGATCTCAATACTCATAGCTTGAATTTTTCTTCAAAATGACATTGTAATGCCTGAATATATTACAATATAGCCTTGTAAATGTTGTCAATGCTATAACTATCTAGAATGATAAAGAATCCCTTTGATATGGTCGACAAAGGTCTTTTGAGTTATTACCCTTAGAAGAGTGATGCACACATGAGATGACAATAAAGAGTAAGGTAAGACCGGCATATAATAGATCATAAAATTATAGAAGATAAATCCCAAAAATTTGATTGTTGGAGATGAATAAGAGTAATCCCAAAATTAGTAATGAATGTAAGAGTGACATTTTAACAAAAAGTGACCATTGTGAAATTAGTGAAACAACCATTTATATATATATATGTATGTATGTATGTATGTATGTATGTATGTATGTATGTATATGTATACATACACATATATACATATACACATATATACATATACATATATATATATATACATGTATATATATATATATATGTATATATAATATGTATACATATACATACATATGTGTATACATACATATATACATGTATATATATACATGTATATATATACATGTATATATATTATGTATATATACAATGTCTAATATTATACATGTATATATACATGTATATACATGTATATATATGTATATATACATGTATATATTATTTAAGATATACAATGTAAATATATTAGTATGTATAGAGCCCCTGTCTCCTCTCTGTCTCCTCTCTCTATCGCTCTCTACCTCTTCTTCTCTCTATCTCTCTCTCGCGTCTATCTCTCTCTCCCTGTCTCTCTCCCGTCGCTTTCTCTCTTCTTCTCTCTCTCTCTCTCCTGTCTCTCTCGCTCTCTCTCCTCCTGTCTCTCTCTGTCTCCTTATCTCTGTCTCTTCTCTTTCCTCTGTCTCCCTTCTCTCCCTATCTCTCTCCTCTCTCTCTCTCTCTCTCTCTCTCTCTCTGTCTCCACCCACATATCTATATAGATTATACTTTATATCTCGAGGTCTAACTATCTCTCTTTCTCTCCTGTGTGTTGTGTGTGTGTGTGTGTGTTGTGTGTGTTTTGTGTGGTCCTGCCTTCCGACCCCCCTGCCGTCTTAATTCTCCTCTGCCCCTGGCAGAAGAAAAAGAGCCAGGGATTGTTTCAAACATTGCATATTTTTATGTTTATTACCCGATTAATAAAATAGTAATTTTTGCATATCTGAAATTTGTGCTAAAAATTATGCAATTGAAAAGACGTTTTTTGTTTAATATATCATAATAAATAAAAACCTTTGAGGAATTTGAAAATATAGACGTTATTATTGAGATATGTGACAAAAGGCTATTTGGCAATTAAGAATCCCTAGAAAGAGACCCAAAGGAAAGGACCAACCATGAGACCCTAGGGAAAATTGTGAAAACCATATTTAGGGCATGTGAAAGATGAAAATCAGGTTTGGATCTAAATATACAACATGGATACGAAACCCTAGGGCATATAATGTTTGAAACAAAATACAAGATTCAATCACGAGCGGGGTTTACCAAATGTTTACACCCTAATTAAATATATGTTATCGAAATGCACAACAATAAAGATGGTGTAAGGGTTTATAATAGGTGGACTATTCTGATCACTTAACTTCCAACATTAACCATTCACAATCAAAATAATACTTTTAAACTTGTAGTGATTGATAAATGATAATTAATTACTCAAATACACAAGAGGAAAAGACTTGGATGTTTAGGTCAGAACATGGATGGTATGGATGTGTAGGATGATGAAATAGGAAAATCAAAGACTGGAAATGCTTCAATGTTGATTTTAGAACTAGAAAATGAGTAGGGACATAATCGTATAACTAATGTATGGTCTAGACTGGAACTATATGATTATGACCTAGATTTGTATAGTCTTAGACCCTTTGACAGTTTGGATTTGAAACTTCATGTGTGCTTCGCTTTCATATAGGAGTGTTATGCCAAAGCTGTCTTTTCTTTCTTCTCAAGACGAATGCCTGCCACATGTTCTTTGATCTTTGTACGAGAGGATTTGTCTGTTTCTCCAATATATTGAACTTCGCAAGAACACTTAATTTTTTAGACCTCACTATTAGTCCAAGGATCTTATTGGTATTTAATTGACTTGAGAGATTGTTTTAATTTGTTTGTGTAAGAAAGTGGTGGAGATGTTTTGGCATTTCAAAATCCTGACGATTTTATTAGAATTCAATGTAAGAAGGTGATGGGGCCAATAGTTCAGTTTTTAGTTTGATGTAGCTGGTTGTGGTTCACTCTAGCTTGCTTAATCACTCATACTATTTGTTTCCCGTTGTAACCATTTTCCCTCTTTAGAGTTTTGTCTCAAATGACATTTTTTTTTTTGTTTTTAATTATTTTATTGATCTTCTCTATGTTACCATTAAATTTACAGGAGGAACACACCATACATCTATTTGAAAGCTTTGGTAACACTTGATCATTCCTAATGATGAATCATGAGTACTATTCCAAACTCTCATAGAAAAACTCTTACAAAGTTTCAATCTAAAATTGTGTTCTCCAACTTAAACTTTGCCATTTTTGAACCCCAAAAAAGGACACTCCGCTACTTTGAGAGGACCTTTACTTTCCTTTTTACTCTATGGATTTCCTCTCTCTCAATCTTGTTCTCACCTGAATAGACCAAATAACATAAACTTTGGAACAATCCGATTGGAAAAATGCAAATCACCATCCATCCGCTACTGGCTTTTGGGGTATGCAATGGCGTCTCTGCTCACATATACATCGACCTTTTCTCCTTGTAATTTCAAGCACCCTCCGTCGACAATTTCTTCTCAAATCTCTCAGCATTTGCATTTCGACACCAATAGTCACAACCCAGAAAAGAGGCATTCTAAAAATATAATCAGAGAAGGGACAAATGCGGTGAAGGATTTAAAGTTTTCTACCAGGTCCAACTTGTTATTTGCATCAACCAAGAAAGGGATTGTTGCTCTCGGAACAGGGACTGCCATATTCTTTACACTTGCATTTACCAGAGACTGCTATGCAGCTGGGATTGAATCCCAAGCGGAAGCGATAAAGGTCTTGATTGCAGAGGAGCCGAAGAATGCATTATCTCTGCCCACATGGGCCATTCATGTCTCAAGTGTTGTGGAATGGTACGGTACCATTCAGTCTCAGCTAGATTTCTAATTATTTCTTGCATTTTTTAAAATTGGTTTTTGTTTTTCAGTTTTCGTCTTGGGTGAGGTTATGGCTTGAATTTTTAGTTGGGCAATTTCTATCCTTTTTTAAATGTGTGTGGTTATGGCTTGAATTTTTAACTTTTTTCTAATTGGGCAATTTCTGTCAATTTTTTAGCTTAATAAATTTTGAATGAGGATAATGGCTTTCTTTAGCTAGATTGGATAACATTGTACCTCATTTTTGACATTTTAAACATAAGAATCCCTGGAATGTACCCATAATTTCAACACCAACAACCTCTCCATATGAAGTTACGAGCTACCTTATTGCAGGGGAGGATTTTAAGTTGGGGTCATGCTCTTAAAGGCGTCAGCCATTACAATTAAACCAAAACCCTTCCTTATTTTTCAATCAAAGTCATCTTGAAGAAAATATAAATTTATTTGGGTGTATTCTGAGACAAGGCAGTCTTGTGGATATTGGGATACTATGGTGCAGGATGGCGGCCATGGCTTTGGTTTGGCAGTACGGGAATAAGCCAGGATACCAAGCTTGGAAAGGACTCTCTTGGGGCATGGTATGTTGTTCCATATGTCTTTTCCAGTCATGGATTATATTCAGTGCTTTCATTTCTAGATATTGTGCAGTTCAAAATGATAGGTTGGCGATTTTGCACACATTGTTCACTTTAACTGCGATCTTTGTTATTTGATTGGTATGGCTGGGCTTAGGGCTGCAGTTTCCAAATTAAATGTTACATTAAGGGAAAGCAAATTTAATTCATAGTTTTTTTTTCTTTGGCAAATCACGGCTGGAGTCATAGGTTGCCTTTAAAGGGGCATGGGGCAAAATTCATGACATGAGATGGGAATGTTTTAACATTATCAGTGGATTCTTAAGTGAGTTGGAAATTTGTTGGCGATTTCTGCTTTTCATATCCAAATTAGGGTATTCCAAAGTCATCACATGACATTTGTCGCCTTGTTAACATTCTGGAGGGCACAGTGGGAGGCTATGGTTGTTCCCTGTGCTCAGAGAGTGATTTTCGCTTCTGTTATCTAATGTTGAAAGGTTGCAGTGCGATTTTGATTCCTTTTTTTTGTAAATGAGGTAATGAACATATGCGAGGAAAATTACGGGTGACTGGTGCAAGATGATTCATAAGCATATCCATTGATTTGAGAAATATAACTGAACTGGAGCTCCTTTCGAAGAAGGGTTACCCCTTTTTGAGAGAAAGAATATTTTTCTCTTATTTGCTTGGTGGTTCTATCTGCACATCCATGAATTATAAGAACTTGCACTTGGATAACAATTTTTGCAATATGGAGCCCTTGGATCTGAATGAGATACGGTTAAGTTTCTTTCTGGCACTTGTTCTGATAGGTTTGAAAGAGTGACTGACCAAACGATAATGAAGAGAGAGAAGCTTTGCTCTGAATCAAGTAGGAGCTTCCTCGAGCTCAACTGAATGCTACAACTATATAGGTCTTTCTGTAAGTGTAGACCAAACAATGTCTCTGAAACTATCCTCGCTGAGCTGTCTATTGTGCAAAATTTGAAGAAAATATCTACAATTGAAGTCCATTTATTGGAATTTGCAATTTCTTAAATGTGTATGTTTAGGATAGTTTTTCATTGATCTTCAGTTTCAAATAATAGATCCTGATTTTCTTTTTTCTGTCTAGACTTTTCTAGTCCATCTAGGTTGTAGCTATGGAAAAAGTAGCTTTGAGAATTGAGTACATGCAAACATGCTAGTCAACAGTCAAATTGATCTGTGGGTGTTTCTTTGAGGCTTTGAGTTGGTGGTTTTGGATTTTGTATTCTTGCTTCTAATCCAACTTGTAACGATTCCATTCAGGTACCTCTATTAGGAGGAGCATTATGTGCATGCACATGGCATTTCTTCTATAATGCTGAGTCGCTTGAGGTTAGTGTAATTTTTCCATGTTTGCTGGTTAGCATAAAAGTGGATTTCACGGTAGATTGCTTTAAATGGATCATATAATGAAAGAAACACGAGACTCTCATGACAAAGATTATGGAACTCTACGGGAGAAACATAAAGAAAGCATTCAAATATTATTTGATTGATTTACTGAATTTGCGTCGTTATGGACTGTTTGATGCATAAGGATTCCAATTTGATATGTGCAATATAGAAATGGAATCGGGTTTCTTTCCTAAACTTCTACACGAAAGAATGGACAAAAGAAATCTAACTAACATGGAAAAATAGATTAGAAATTGTTTCTTGTCCAATTTCTAGTAGCCATTTTAGGTGTTCAAACAAAGTCATTTTCTTTAAGCTCCTTTCATGTTATTCTAGGTCAAGGTGGAAAAATCAAAGTTTGATATTAATATGATTCCTTGGAATACAATTGACTGATGTTCAATCTTATCTATTAAATTTCTCAAGTACTCTTTATGTGGCAACTTTAATCCATATAAAGTATGTCTGTTGGGTTTCATTCCTGAACTTCTATACCAAAGAATGTAGAAAAGGAATCCAACTAAAATGAAAAAATGTTTTTTTTAAATTTTATCTTGTTCAGTTTCTAGTAGCCATCTCGCTAGTTCAAGCAAATTCATGCTCTTTATGCTCCTATGATGTTATTCTAGGTCAAGTCGGAAAGATTTAAGTTTAATACTAATCTGATTAATCGGAAGGAAAATATAATTGACTGATGTTCTATCTTGTCTATCAATTTCTCAAGTTATTTTTATGTGGCTACTTTAGTCTGTATTAAGTATGTCTGTTCTGAAGGACCAAATAAAAATGAGAATCTAGCAGAAGGTCTCAACTGGCAGAGGAATACCTGTCTGCCTGAATTTAAATGATTAACCTGCAATAGAAGTCTTTGTTCTTTAGTTCAGAATCATTTGCTTTATGCTTACAAAGTGTTTATTTAGAAACTACACTATCAAGAACAATCACAGATAATATTGCATAACATAAAAGAGAATGACAGTAACAATAGCTTTTCATTAACAAAAGGTAGTACTGAGTATAATGAGCATTGTCCAGGAAGGACCTGATACTAGTGCCCGTACCCCTATGCGCAACATTCTATTTGAATGTCAAGGTACAATGGTTCGCAGTTGACACAACCACTCAACTGAACATCAAGTTGTTACTACCCAATGCCTACAAGTATCAACATGTCAAAGTTGGAATAACAATTACATTTATTTATAAATACGGTCTACGATATACCCCCACCTTTTAGATAAGTCAGAGTCCCATTCGACAACACACATACAAATTCAGCTTGGTAAGGAGGTGAAGAGGAAGACGCCCCTCGCTGCACTGAAGTATGAGCTGGAAGGGAACTGGAAAAGGCTGCCTGTTCAGACTTAATCTGCTGTTGTTTGGCCTAGGGAGCATAAACCTCAGTGATACATTGCTGCAACCTCTTGGTGGCCATAAGTTCATGCTCTCGGGAAACCTCGACCATTAGTGCAGCTTCTAATAACTTTTCTTTTGCTTGTTTGGTCTCTTTCTCAGCTACCAAAAGCTTGCCATTGAGTTCATTAACTAATTTCTTATTATCAGCGAATTTCTGTGTCTGACCATGTATAAGCTGAGTTTGTGGAGCAAGCTGATCTTGAAAACAGCTAGTTTGATCTTCTAATTGATTTGGCAGTGGCACAGTCTCACTTGCATCCGTGTGCTTATCCTCCAACATTTTTTACTAGCACATAGAGGACTGCAGACGCAAATACTTGTATCTGAATGTATGCTCAATGCAGCATAGCGATCCCAATATGCTCTGCATGGGGGAAATAATGATGTGAAAAACAAGTGCGGGTGTCCACTCATGCATCTCCGATTACACTATACTGGCCACCCTTTGTTGACGTAAATCCATAAGAATTCTAAGTGGCATTCTTCTTTCACAAGCTCTTGGATGTGTGATCCTTAAGGACCAGGAAAACAATCATCTTCATCAAGCCAAACACAAGGAGAGAAGGTTTCAAAACCAGGTGTCTTTAAAAGGAGGAAATCCGAGGTAGATTGCAAAAACTGCTGCTTAAAATAGGGCAGCAATTGCATAACTGCCGGTGTTTGCAAACGCGGTTGTGTAACCACCAGGCTGCTGAAACAGGTGGTTTTGCCCATGGTGAAAACATAGTACAGTAACGTCCAACAAGTGATGACTATTCTAATTCAACCCACTCTTGGGATTCTTCAATGCATGGCAGAACATTCCAAACATGCTAAATAGGAGGCTGGGTTCAAGAGGAAGGCATCAGTGATCAGAGAATAGATTCATATGTCTAATTGGTTGTAGAAGGAGGGATTGAACTAAGGAACATAGTGGAGAAGCTTGGGAGCAGGACGACTTTGTTTGTACTTTTTCTAGATCTCTTTATAACCTTATCTTTGGCCATAAGAAAGAGAGAAGCAATTGCCATTCTCAACTGGTTTTTCCCCACCTTGGGGTTTTCCAGCCCATTTTTTTTTGTGTCTATTCTTTCATGTTGATGCTTGTTGTACATGTTCTTTTACATTCATATGCAGTACTGTATGTTTCCAGAAACTAAAATACGCTAGTTCTAAGCTCACCAAGACAATAATCTATCATTTCAATCCAAGAATTGAAGTAGAACAACACTTTTGATTCTGAATTCAATAAGTAGGGAAATCTTAGAGTTTACAGATCATTTTGGTGTCACAGCTGATTCATATCTTTGGGATTTTCGGAAAGTTTTTAACTGATTTTTATGATAATTACGAGGTCACAAGAGGAAGAATTGCTACCTTGCAATCCAGAGATATCTACAAGAAGGTGGAATCAAAGGTAAAAGAAATGGCAAAACAAGGCGAAGGACTTTCCAAGAGAGTTGCAGCATTAGAGTCATGTATGGAAGACACGTTGAAGACCCAATATACCATCACCAAACAACAAGAGCTGACAATTAGGAAGCAAGAATAGGTGGACACAATGGTTCACGCTGTTGCCAAGAAGTTTGGCATAGGAAAGGAAGAAGAGCCTCTTGAAGAAAGAAAAATTCATGAATGAGCTTGAAGATGAGGAACCTCCAAAAGAAAAAGGTAAAACTAAGGTAAAATCAAAACTTTCTTTCAAAGTCGAAACTAAGGTTGAAATTAATAGCTTTGAAGGACAAGTAGATAGTGAATTTCTAGATAAATGGTTGAAGCAACTGGAGGTATAAAGTTATTGAGGTGCAAAAGATCACTTTTGCATGTCTCAAGATGGAAGATCATACTCTAATTTGGTGGGAAATTTATCAAGCAACTTTTACAAAGAAGAAGCCTAACGTAATTAAGTGGGATGAATTGAAAGAGTTACTGTGCAAGAATTTCTATCCTATTAGGCATAAAATTGATGAAAAGATTAAGTGGCAATTTCAAGGAAGCAAGTGGGCAACGTGTGTTGGATCATGTTGGCTCCCAAATCTGTTCAGCTTGTTAGATGAGTGGAGAAGGGTGGAATAGGTCCTTGTAGTTGTATGCTTCTTCACCAAGAAGGGCAGATTCAAGGTCAACAAATAGGAAGATGGTTAACTTTCAACTCTTTAGGCTCTGTGAAGCCTAGGGGAGAGACCCTGCAACAACCCTAGTGATGTCAAATAACAAAGAAAATGCAAATATAAAGCAAGAAACCCAGATAAGTAGCCCAACCACTATGATCTCCCACCCAATTGGTTGTCACTAGCAAGAGGATCACAAAGCTACTTAAACTAGGCAAAGGTTGCAAACAAACAAATCATTATGATATAGATGAATCCATTGTATAAAAGAGGCCTCTAAAGATGTGCAGGATAAACAAAGGTCTCAAGGAGGGCAGTACAACAAAGATTTAATTAAAAAGGGGGGGTTTGATCATTCCAACTTCATATTGCCTTGCCCATTGGGCCCAACCTGCAAAGCTAAGATGAAGGAGTCAGAGATAACACAAGAGTTGCATCAATTTACACAATTGCTACAGATCTCCATGATTTAGACAATCATTAAACCACATACACTAAGATCTAATAAACCATCATACCACCACAACTTGGAATCTGAAATATAGCATTAGTTAAGTTTATTGAGTACAAATAAAGCTAGAATTCCGCAAGGATTTTACAACAAAATACTTTAGTGACGACACATCAGACCTCTGCACCTTATTACCAAATGGAGACTAACAATATGAGTGAATACGGTTCTACCTCAAATGGTAGCTTCCTTTATAATCCACTATCTTATTCATTACTCAATAAAACAAACATGGCTCCTCCCGTAGATCTTTATTATGATATATTTGAATTGATTACAGTCATTTCTTCTCCTAACATCTAAAACAAAGTTAAAATGAACATCTACAGATTAAATTACCAAAGGGATCAGAGATCCAAACCAAAATGGCCAAGTTGGAAGATGATTAGAAGAGGCACATGCCACATCTATTTATACAATTGAGAGAACATTCCAAAATGGAATTGGAGGAAAGTTCAGAGCTTGAGAACTAATGAGAAAAGAGGAACCAGCATGCACAAATTGACTGATGACTCCATCGTTGATCAAATGACACATGGAACCAGTTGGCATTCAATTGAAGATCTCAGGGCCACATTCATGTTTGTTTAGAAGCACAAAACTCTTAAGGGGCACAAGGTAGGCCCCACACACGATCAATTTGGAGAAGTGGATTGACAAATGGAGACAAAGGTTGGGAAATGTTACCAAAACTTATGTCGCAAAATGCTCTGCAAATATCTCACCAATTCGCCCCAAATGTATGCCCAATGTGTAGCCTACTTCATTAACTTTCCAATGGTACCAATTTTATTTGATTTGGAGCTCCCAATAAAAAATTATGGCTATTTTCACTTGAGCCATTTAACACAGTTGACGACCACAGGGCTGTCAAATTTAGCCTCATAGCTGATTATGCCATGTATTCACACCCACATTTGATTCGTGGTCTCAGAGTCACCTTTGGGCCCTCGAGCTTGGCCTTGCCAATCTCAACTCCCCATGAGCTCGAGTCATCTGTGATTGGTCCATGTGGACTAACCGCTTATCATTCTAGTTCTTGAGGCTCAGATGTTATCCTGGTCATTTTTAGGCCCTTGGGCCCCGAGTCGAGGTCGCTTTGATCACCCTTAGGCTGTCACGTACTCTCGGATTCTTAGGATCTTAGGATCCCAAGGCTTCCAACCTTAGTTGCTGCCGCTCACCAACTTTTGAGAACCCGAGTGACTGTGATTGTTCCACGTGGATCAATCACGTGTCACTCAGATTCTCGGGTCTCGACAATTCTCTACCTCCAACTAGCCTACTCAGGCTCAGGAAACTTGCTTAGTGATCTAACAACTTGGCCCAACTTGGCTAGCGACTATTCAAACTTGTGCAAAAGGGGTATGTGTGGAGCCTTCCGCTCCGATTAGAATTGGTGACCACAACCTTATAAATGTGACCCGATCCTTTCTCCTAGCGCATATGGGATTAATCCGAAGTGACAAAATGTGAACGAAGTGACCAACAACCACCAAGTGTCTCCTGTTGTTACCCGGTTAAGTTTGCTGGCCAAGATCATTAAGGAAACAAATGGTTTGAGCGTCTTTCGCCCCTCTTGAGCCCAAAACATACGATTTTCACTAAGTTCTTCTTGGTTTTGCCTGATTGGACTTAGAGCTGGTATATGCAAACAACTTTGACAATTTAATCTTGTTAATCACCGTGAAAAGATTTGGAACTCCGAAATTTAATCAGAAGGTTCCAAAATTGATGTGAAACAAATTTCGGTGCTAACATTGGCTTTGTCTGCGGGACAGGTACCCTCTGTGGGTAACTAGAGACCCCATAAAACTCTTAAGAAGAAGACCAATGCCTCCAAGATGATAACCAAGTTAATCCCCAAACTACAAAGGGACCATCAAAACTCTGTAATTCCCCAAAAGCCATTTTGAAAAACCAATCTGATGAAAATAACCTCTGAAAATCCCCAGCAGTCTAGTTGTGTTAAGCACTTATTTGAAAGCAAGAGACTATGTACAAATATTCACAAAATATACAAGGAAAAGAACTACCCAATCCTCATTTAATAAACTCATTCATGGGAATGGAGAAGCATGATCCTTTCTTTAGCAAAGTAGAGTGTTCTCCAAGGAAACTGCAACAAAAGATCAACAAAACACTCCAAAGAAAAGCCCAAAACGATTCATTGAATTTGGCAGTCTCAAATCTGAAGTTAGATCCCCAAAAATGAAGACCACTTAAACGGAGGTTATTGTTGGAAACAACATTGATCTGCCCATTCCCAAACTTTTGAACCAAGCTGAAACTCAAGTGAACAAATATCATCATGCAAACATGAAGAATCAATATCTGCCTTTTCATCAAAAGTTTCAGAGCTTAGGAAATTTGGTTTAAATTGAACTTAGGGAAAAAGAATGGTGGGTTTGTAAGGTTTAAACTTCTGATCATACCCACAACTTTGATCAATTCCCAAATCCATCCAAGTAGTTTTCTCCATCAAAGAACCAGCCTTTCTGATTTTGACATTGTAGATTTCAGCGATAGCTCTATAATGACCTATAAACACAAACAAACAACAACCAGACCCCCTAATTTGAATTTTTGATTGAATCTTTAAGGATCAATCATTGGATAATTTTGCACTTTAGAGCGTTTGGGAAATTGTTGGGTATTTCTTTCTGGAGCAAATTACAAATTTCTACCTCCGGTTGGCAGTCTTCTACACACCCCGACATACTCTTTCAATCTGCAGATTTTCTTCTACAATTTAAAATCTTCGTTTCGAGTTTTTTAAAATCTATGAGCATGTTTTATTTAACAAACAAGTACAACAAATCAAGATCATTAAGGGAAAGTTGATGGCAAGGCAAATCGATTTTTTTTGGGCCTATGCTAAACTTGTATACAACTCAATATTGTTACACTAAAAATTTATTTTGTCAAGGACTCATTGACGCATTAACCTCCCATATATAGGATTGGGCCCAGGCCGACATTGAGCCAACCTGTGAGAGATATGTCATGGGTCCCTATTTCTCGTTGCCATCCCGATAACCCTCATTTATGACCTTTCAAACACCTTGATACCATCTATATAGCTTTTCATAGGCCTTATTTTACCCTCCTTGGCCTTCCCATAAAACCCTATTGTCAAATTAAGCTTGGCCGACATCACCGACAACACACAAATTGAGCCTAGACTAATATCCTAGGTGTGTGATGTCGGTTATTTGGAAACATGACTTAGGGGTCCGCACCACTGTATATAGGGTCATTCTTAGCCATTTCCAAAAGCAACTAAGAATTCGACATATGCTCCTTCTGCGCCCACAAAACAAGATAACCCCTTAGGATTCCTTAGAGGAATAGGGTAAAGGAACAACACCAAAAGAAGACAAGTTGCAATAAAAAGCCTTGGAGATTCAAAAATAGGAGATTTAGCCAAGAAAGTACACCAAGTCTTTTGAGTCCTCAACTGTGGTTTACTAGGATTTTTCCTATCCTTCTTGACTCCACCTACAACCAATTCTCACATAGTGCTCAAGCCAAGGGACGATATTAATGCAACAAGTTGACTCAAAAAAGTACCTTTTGTCATATCTCCTTTATTTTTGCAACCTTGATTATTTATATTGTATGCTTCAATTCATGTATGCCATATCTTATGCTTGTTACCATTTATTATCTCTATTTTATTGCCTTGCGTACTATCACGACCCTCGGCATGTTATGTCGTTTTACTTTCTTGCCTTGCAAATCACGACCCTTTCCTATTACCATATCCTTGCTTGTTATACTTTTGAATGTAGGCTCAAGAAATTCCTTCTGCCGTTTGTCCTATTTAGAGTTTGACATAGTAGAGACCTATTTATAGGATCATACATCGTTTTGGTGAACCCGATGTGAATCTTTTCCAACCTTGTTGATTGGGTCATTTTTATGTATCCTCTATTTGTCTTTCTTAATTTCCTAATTTTTACTTTCACTAATTCCTATCACATCACGTTCACATATCATGCATTATGGTGAACCCAACATGAATCTTACCTTACTATTGGTTTGGGTCATTTTCAGAAATCCCATCGTTTCCGATTCCAATTTTCTTTTTCAATCTCATCTACATTCACCCTCATAAGTCATTCAACTCTCCTCTAAAAATATGTCGCCTATTAAAACATTCCCAACAAGCCTCTCCCCTTTTAGGTTTTATAAGGGTTCTTTAATTCCTTCAATAAACAACATGATTGAAGGTGGTACCTCGTGGTACAATTCTACTCAACCTAATCAATCCACCCAACGCAACATGATTAAAACTACTAGGTCTTTTAGAAAAACTCCTAAACTTCAACAAAATATCCCAATAGAATCTCCAAAATCACCAACATAGAAAGTGATAGTTATCAAGAAAATGAAGTTACTTTGGGAATCCAACAATTCATTCTAGACAATCCTCGCCCAAATAAATCTCCCAATGAGATTGCTGCATTAATATGTTCCTCCAACATAGTTGGGGCCTCTATGGCTATCCCTTGTTATCTAGCTCCACTCCATATCTTTTTACATCAATGGTGGGTGCCATGACTAGTGCCCCACTTCCTAACACTTCTATTATAAATCCTAGCCAAAATCCTCAACTAAATAACACCAAAATATTCATGTAAGTCTTGAACTAAATAGCCCAAATGCAAACCACAAACAAAAGGGCTCAAATGCAAATTCAAATAATGCAAATGGTCAATCAACCATAGTTCTATTGGGGACCTCCTAACAAGTGCCTGCCCCCTCACTCCTGTATAGATGCAAATGAGAGACCTATCCTGCAACTGCCAATAAACCCCAAACATTGCAAAACGAACCCTTAACACTCTATATTGCAGCCACGGAGATTGGGGACATATTTCCAACCATCACTTTTGAGGGTTTTAACGACCCTACCATACAACTCCATGCATTTGGTAACTTTTACAAAGATTGGATTAAGACAAGTGCCTATGTGGCAACTAATTTACTTGATAAAACCCTTACTTGAGATGCACTAGAATGTATTACTGATTGAAAACCAATTCCATTTTCCAATTAGAAGACTTAGTCAATGCCATCATTCAAAAATTCCGATATCACGACTAACGTAAAGATAACCTTTGGTAATTTTGTCAATACAAGCCAACAAGACAATGAATCCATACACGATTCCATCAAATGATATGATAATCTCATAAGACAATTTGCAAATTCTCAAAAGACAACAAGAACACTCATTAGGAACAAAAACCAACATATATTAGCAAAGAATAATCCAACACCTTCGACCCTAACTTTGATTCAAATCATGCAATCAATATTGTCAAACCTCAAGTATCTCAAAATATGTCTCCTTCACAATCCATGCTGGGGACTCAATTTCGTCTAGCCACCCTTGACTCTCAAGACAAACTCAAGTGTAAACTAACCCTTGACCTCACAAGCTAGATCCTACAAAGCTCTTATCCCAAAATGAATTGTTGGTGGCATGCCAATTTGGGCACTCACATGAAAATTACCATGATCTCAAAAAGCTTGCTTGATTTTGTAATATCCTTGCCCCTGAACTTGAATTTTTCCTTGGGATTGCGACTAGGGTTTGGATGCAAAATTTATGCTACAAACACCCAACAAGATCTGAACCTTCTCTAAACTGACCACAATGTTTTTAGCAGCCAAAATAAGAAAGGAACCAGATTTTTAAGAGGCCAAAGGACTGTGAAATAGATCAGAATTTATCCCCTATAAAAAGTGACTGAATTTATAATAAAAACTCAACAAACTTCAATGCTTTCTTCTCATAAATTGATCTCAAGTTATACCAGTCACAAAAGAATAAAATACTGAATTTTTTAACAGCAAATAATGGCTAGAAAAACACACAGAAATCTGCCAAATGTATGTAATTGAAAACAGTACTAAAACTCTTCCAAAATTAATTAAAACCCACTCGATTTGCCTGATATTAGCAGCTGGACATATGGCAATACAAATCAGACTGGAAGTACCTCTGAAATAGCCTAGAATACCCAAAAAGTGGGTTGTCCAACACTAGGCAATCTGACAATCCACTGCTGCAATCTTTATTCTTCAAAACAACACTGCTGAAAATGGAAAATTCTGTGAAGATCTATGGAATTTCCTGAGTAGAAATCCCTCACAACGCTCTTGGGGTTTTTGTCCACAAGAGGGGAGAATCCTAGGGTTTTCGTCCTTGGATTTATTTGCAAAAAACTTAGAGCTTCCAATGCAAGAGAGAAAATATCAAATAAAATCTGGGATGCCTTTACAAGTCGACTTCTTCCCCTTTTAAAGAGAAGTGACCCAATGGAAACCTAAAAAGCCACCAATCAGCTTGTGGTGCTTTTTTTTCTATTTTTTCATCCTCCTTGATGAAGTCGTATTTTTCCCCTAGAAAATACAAATTTAATAAGTGCTTTATTTTTAAAGCGTTTTTCTAGGTTCTAATTTGATATTAAGTCTATTAATTTATTATATGTGCTTTAGTAATGTTTTATTTTAATTTTAGCACAGTATAATAAAATTAATAAAAGTTAAGTCACCCTTGAGCTTACCCTTTAGCCGTCGGGTAGACAAAATGGGCCAAAAGTCTTTGATAAAATTATCCGAGAAAGAGGGACATTACAAATTTCATGTTAGGCGCGAATTTTGATCACTAACACGTGAAAGCAAGAAAACATTTCCTTATCTTTCAAGGACGACTCTTGGTTATGTTTAGGATCTTTAGCTTTTTGTCTATCCTTCCTTCCTTGGGCCTTCTGGACCTAATCTAGTTTTTACCTTGCCGCTATCTGAATCCATCCTAACACCCTACTATACTGGGCCTTCTAGACATAATCTAGCCTTTACTTTGTGGCTATTAGAACCCCCCTAGTAACATTTTCCTTGAGAGCTTTTACTATACATGCATTTTATATAGCTGAATCTAGACTCATCTACATTCGCTAACATTGCTTTAGTCCATGTATCTTACATCATTAGGGTTATTGTTAGCAACATTTGACAATGAAATGAGCATTAATTGTGCCCTATGTTACAAGAAACAGGAAACAAGAAAAGGCAAGGGCAACAAAAATCTATGTAGCTGGTACGACAACTGTAGTGGGTAGGTACTAATACATCATGGAAACGTACCCAGGAGCAAACATACACGGGACGACACCGTCGTACTGTACGGCTTCTAGGACAAAAATGTATTTATAAAAAGTTCTCACCTTTTTACACAAAATTAAAAAAACATACTAAAAACACAATATGAACCTAAAAGTGAAATAGAATGTATAATACAAAAGCAAAACACAAAAATAAAACATAAAAGCAAAGCAACTTACCTCTCATTCCTTCATTGTATATTTGCGTCTTTAAGCTCTCATTTTGCCCATTAAGGTTTGATATTTCATCAACAAGCATTACAATCATTTTCCTAAACTAGTACGAGTGCCCATTTGCTGCCAAGGTGATTGAGGAGCTTAAAAGGAGAAGGATTTGTGAATTATTCATTGAAGGTAAGGTTTTAACTTTCAAGTTCAATTTTTTTTCTTTTTTTTTTTCCAATCTTTCACACATTTCATACTTCTTTTGATGTTTTAATATTTTTATTTTAAAATTTTAAACCGTTTTTGACCTAGACTGTTTCGGTACGGGTTCGGTACACTGAAACGACAAATTTTTAAAAACCTTGGGTACGATACGCTTTTGGGTACATTTTATATATATATATATATATATATCTATATGTATATAAAATTATAAATTTAAAGAAGCATTTGCATACTTATTGAAATTGAATACTCATACAACTTAAAATCATTCACAGAACATGAAAACAAATTTCCAATACTTTGAGAATTCAAACTCGAGTTTGTATTGATTCATAATGTTCAAAACATAATAGTTAATAACATAATACATTCAAGTTCTCAACTTCTAGAGCATATCATCTAGGCTAAAACTATTATGAAAGTGACTGTAATGGCTTATGAAATTCGACACAAGAGAGACCCAACTGCTTCTGAACGCATTAAGCAAAAGGTATATGTTGAATGTCATGCTTACTGCTTGTATTTCCAACCTTTATGTTATGCATTATGCTGCATCTTGTTATGAAAGAAAGCTTTGCGTGTCTTTTCTGAAGATACTTCAAAAGATATAATGTTTTGTTGTGCTTATTGCTAGGGTAAATAAATGCCTCTTTTTGGTTTTCCAAAAATGCCAGTCAAGCATTCTCATAACTTTATATTAATATTAAATGACTAGTACCTGATATAAGATATTGGTTTCTAGGAATGCTATAAAAAGTAGAAAGAACTGGTGCTCATGGTAGAGCTTGTTGTCCTTGCCACTTTGGGTTTTGATCTTAATGTGCAACATCCTTATAAGTACCCACAAAAAAAAATATTTTTCGCCTGGGGTATGCTGCGGGTACGTACCCACAAGCCCTGGGTATGGTTTTTTGTACCTGAAGCGTACACTGGACCTGTGGGTACATACCCAAAACATACCCACAATGTTTCCATACCCATATTGGAAATGTTTCCAGCCTGGTACGAAGGGGGGGGAACATTTATGTGCAGTCTAGCGTTTTTCTATTTATTTAATTATTTTACAATACATACATGTTTTGCCTTAGGGCCTAGGGTTTAACCGTTGTTTTCTTTGTTCATGGTGTTGGTTTTTAAACTTCTAGGTGACACTAAAGACATAAAGAGAATACTACTACAAAGACAACAAATTCCCTCTCCTCTGGCCACTCACCGTTGAAAGAATTTGATCCGAATTCATCATCATGGAGGCATGTCACAATATTAGAGCAACTTCTAGGTGGTGGGTGTTATGTTTGGAGATGCCATGATTGCGAAGGTGTGTCCAAAGGCTCATATAGTTAAGTGAAAGCCCACTTGTGTGAGATATCAGTACGTGGCGTTAGAATTTGCAGGGGGAAGAACAATGTAGGGGTGCCAACAACAAAAGTGTTGGGAGTATATCAAGGAACAAGAAGATGCAGAAGCAACATTTTCCTTGAAAACGAATTATTTGTTGTCAAGAAAAAAAACTTCATCTCGATCAACAAGGCCACCTGTTGCCCCATTTAGTATGGGCTCCCCAGTTGTGACCTTGCCGCATCCATTTATGACATCTACCTTCATGCAAGATGAAGATTCACCCCTCTCAAGAAAGAGAACGAAAGGACCACTAGAAAAGGTCCTTTCAAAATGAGAGCAGGGATATTGTAGATGAGCACATTGCAAGATGTGTGTATACAAATGGTTTATCATTCAATGTTGTGAGGAGGTCACCATATTGGCAAGAGATGGTGAAAGTGATCAATGAGCCCGAAAAGGGTACAAAGGGCCAGGTTATGAGAAGCTCCACACCACCCTATTGGCAAAGGAAAAAACACGTGGAAACTTCATTGCAGCCATATAGAGACTTGTGGGTCAAAACAAGAGTGTCCATTGTTTCTAATGGACGGAAAGATGCAAGAAATTGCCTTTTGATCAATGTGGTTGCAGTTTTCTCTAAATGGGCACATGAAGGATGCCCAATTCATTTCCAACATCCTCTTCAAAACCATTGAGGCGGTGGGGCCTTTGTTGTCCAAGTCATAAAGGACAATGCCAAGAATCGCAAAGCTATTGGGATGTTAGTTGAGACAAGGTATGGGCATATTTTTTGGACACCATGTGTTGTCCATTTATTCAATTTAATATTGAAAAAGATGGCCAGTAAATTGAGTGGATTCAACAATTGTATGCTAAAGGTGAATAGATCCAGATGTTTGTGACCAGCCATCACCAGTCGCAAGGCATCTTTGGATCATTCTCGTGTTTGGAGTTGTTTAAGGTAAGATATCTATTTTTCTTTTATTTATAATGTAAGCTTTTTTAATTTTAAAAATATTATACTCAAAAGATTTACTTTTCAAAAGTAAAATTTAATTTATGTTTCTCATTTCTTATTAAGTAGAGACTCGATTTGCATCATACACAATCGTCTTGAGATGACTTGTGAAGGTGTGAGTGGAACTTGACAAAATGATAACGTCCAACCTTTGAGCTGTATGGAGGTAGTCAAACATTGAACGAGCCCAAAAAGTGAAGGCGTTGATCTTAGATAACACAAAGTGGGATTGAGTAGAATACTTGTTGAGTTATACTAAGCCAATTATGGGTATGATTTGCTTTACTGACATGGATTAGCCATGTCTGGCAGAGATATATGATGGCATCAAATCAATGATTGAGAAGTGTTGTCATGCTAAACGTCTAGCATGAAAAATTGAAATTTTTTGCCATGACAACTAAGCCTACACTCAAAAATCCTTGAACCGGGTAATGTAAACCTGCCCTCGAGCTAATTGCTGACTATGTAAAGCCCATCATGGTCGAGAAAGATGTGCTAACTGGATTTTTAAAGTGTGCTTCATGTGCAGGTAAGATGGTGGGAAGTAGTTCGTGGATTCGTTTTGATTCACTTTGAAGGAACTGCTCCCAGAGGCCCAAAAAGGCCTATTTTCAGGGTTTTTGCACCTAGTATCCCCCGGGGATGAACCAAGAAGAGCTAATGCATCCAAGCAATGTGTGACAGAGCTATGAGATTATTAGAGGCAGTTTAGGAAAGTTCTGCAAGGCAAAACAAGTTTAGCAACAAGCGATGCAACACTGGGCTACTTTGTAGCATGGTGCAAGGAAATGAAAGTAGTAAAAAAGCTAGTGGGCTTGTTTTGGATGTTGTAGGAGCCTCATGATATTTTGTGAAGTGACTAAATACTCATCGGAAAGCTAAGGAGGCCTACTTCACATTGCAAAAGGTTTCGGGAGATTCTACTATCCAGATTTTGAGATATTGGCCCGCCAGTGCAGATGAAGATCCCCGATCCCAGTGAGGATTCAAATGAGCATTCTAGGAGTTCTTTGAAGAGTTGAATCTTGATTCAAATCCCAAGATGACCTATGCAATGCTCTCTTCACTCTCAATGTGTTGGTTGCCCTTTTCATTATCACGCTTTTCGATGACAGTCATTTTCTCCGGCGCTTAGGCTTTTGAGCAGAAACAAAAAAGGGGGTATATTTTAAATTGCAGGCAGAATTGGCTCTTGAAACTTGTGGGAATGATCTTAGCAGACCTTTTGACTCAAAATGATATAAGGTTTGCCTAGGTAACTCTCAGGGAAGCTCCGGGGCAAAGAATCACTCCCTGATGTCTATTTTTGACAGCTGTTGGTGAAGGTGGGGTTTCGAAAAGTGTCCATGGCGCATTTTCGCACCTTGGATGCACTTTTGCACCTTTGCACTTGTTGCAAAGGTGCATTGGGTGCACAAACATGCGCTACCAAGGTAAGGAGAGCAAAGGAAAGTTTTTATCACTTAAGAGGTGTCTTGAGTGGTTAGGTGAGTGTTATGCACTCACATGTTGTTTTGGCCCCCTCTCCGTGATCAACATGACCCATGACACACTTGGAAGGCCTTGCTGCACCTTTGCACCTAGTGCAAAAGTGCATGAAGTGTAAAAAAGTGCGCCCCCAAGGGAAAGATAAGTTTTCGTCACTTAAGTGACCACTTCATGTGTTAGGCTCATGTTATGCACTCACATCTTCAAATGGCCCCCTCTCCATGACACACCATGCCTATGGTGCACTTTTCCACACCTGGTGCACCTTTGCACATGGTGCAAAAGTGCATTAGGTGCAAAAAAGTACACCACCTTGGAAGCTACCCCTCTCTTGTCACTCACCACTCACAATTGACTTACCAGGCATGTTTTCAACTCATAACGCTCATTAATGTTGGCCATTATGTGTTAGTGTTGTCATTGATGTCAAACTCCATTGATGGCAAAGGGTGTCATAAGGTCATGTGTGTCTCTATGGGGTGTCAATCAGATGTCAAACATGAAGGATGATTGGTAGTGTCAAGATTTGGTGAGTTCTAGGAGGTCCTGAAGATGGTTGGAAGTAGTCATGAGGTCATACATGGTCCATTTGATGTGTCGTGGGTGTACATGGGTTTGTATGAGGTTAGCAAGGTCAGTTCATGGTTTGTCAGTGTTGAGTCAAGTCTTTCCATGCTTGCTTCTAGCCTTGGAGCATGCATGTTGGCTAGATTTCCTGCATAGCTGAAAACCTAGGCAGTCATGAGATAAATCTCCTTCATTTACCGGTGAGGCTCCCATGTATGATTTGTCAGTTAAATATGTTAGTATCTATTTGGGGGTATTACTTTATCCATGCAGCTCATGAACCATAGCTGTATAGTTTTGCAGCAAGTAAGCAACTGTTTAAAGAAAGGAAATATCTAAAGAAGAAAGAAATAATAAAAACACAGGAAAGAAAGAGGGAAGATGTGCAACCCAATCAATAGATTACATAGTTGATTGCATGCACATAGACAAAACCAATAGATATTAACTCTCAGAATTATAAACAAACACAGTTTTTAGATCCAGATCTAAAATAACACAGTTTATAAGTAGATCTAAGACAAAAAGCTTGAAACAAAATGCACCGTGACACAAAGTTCTCCGAAAATCTGCTCCTTTCTATTCCTTTGCTTTAAATAGCTATCAGGGGCTTCAGCACAAAGTCTGGAACACAAGAATGCTGCTTACAAATTCCTATCCTTAACCCGAAGGTTCTTCCTCTACTTATTGCTTGTAGAGGGGAAATTACAAATATGAAGCCTTTAGTTGAACTAGCACATGTGGAAGTGGGAAAGGAAACAACTGACAATCTCCATCTTGGAATTCCTCTTTGCATGACATGCATGATTTGCAATTGAAGATAGAACTTTCTATTTTGCATGTCTGCCACCTATCTCCAAGTAATTGACTTCTTCAAGTAATGACTTTTAAACCAATCACTTAAGTTTTATAATTTAATTGATCGCTCAATTACTTTGTTGGAGGAAAGAAGAGAAAGAAGAAGAAAGAGGAAAGCTGTAGTCTTTTCCTTTTTCATATTCTACATGCAGTTGATTCTTTTGCCCTTGATCCTCACCAAACTGGATCTAGAAGCGGCTGGATCTGGAAGCAAGTGATTGTGATTTGCTTGCGGGTATTGCCTTTGACATGTCTTCCCTCTTATCCTTGAAGCTTTTGCAGTTCTTCTCCAGTACATGCATCAGTGCAATGTTTGCCGTAAATAACTCATCATTTTTATTTTTAATTGCATATGAGCAATAAAAAATTCTGGAAAGCACTCCGGGTGAATGCAAATTCAATGAAGGCTTCAACTGGAAGATTGAGAGAACATGCACAAGGTCTTGGAAGGAATTCTCCATGCACCGACTTCTTCACGGGCTGCATTCGAAACAAAAGGATGAAGCCTTTGCAATTATGGATCTAGATCTGAATCTAGATCTATTCATGATTCTGCTGATCTTTCTCGTTCATCCCGTTTTGCCATGGTTGGAGCGATCTTTGTCTGAACAATTCTTTTTCTTTTTATTCAGTCGAAATTCCTTACAGCCGGTGAAGATCTGGAGATTTCTTCAGATTCGGAGGATATGTTCAATGTATTGGACATTGATTTAAGCTCCCTTTCTCTTATAAAAACACCTGTAATGAATTCCTGCAATTAATTCAGACAAAGATGGCAACCGGAACATGAACACTTGATTTTAATTATAAAAATCTGCATGTATCAAGTCTGCTCCCCCAAAATTTGAGGTTTTGTTTGCATGCAAAGCAAACATGAATATTTGTAACTTCACCTGGGCACCTGTACTAGTATGCAGATAATTAACCAAGCCTAAAACAAGCTCCTCCAATCCTAGGTGCCAAACTTTGAAGCTTCCCAGCAGTGAAAAATAAACTTCAATGCAAAAATCCTCTTTCCTTAGGCGCCAAAACTATCCGGGCTGCAATCATTTGCAAAAAGAATTAATTACACCTTCACTTATGGCAGCCCATGCTTATATAACCCTCAACATTCTATAATTAATTATTGTCTCTCCTATTCCTGGCAATTAATTAATTAATACACATGCTTTTCTCTTCAATTTGGGCGCCTATTTTGTGCATGCTCATGGCTGCCATTAAATAAATTAAATTTATTTAATTTTAGCTTTTTACTTCCAGTCCACATCGACTTCACAGTGTGCTTTGACCTTATGCACCAAAAGTAAGAATTAATTCCATTAATTAATTCTTTAAAAAGTATTATTTCTCCTCAATATGGGTCACACTTTTTTGCATGAGAGGGGGCTGCATTAAATAAATTAAATTTATTTAATTTTAGAATTCTATTTCCAATCTTCTATATCCTTTCAACATGCATTGACTTTTCCTCATGCTTGGGCACCAAAATTGGATGAATAAATATTATTAAATGCATTATTATTCACCCAAGGTGGGTCGCATTTTTTGGCAAGGGTGAATTCTATTTTTAAAAGTCAATTTCTAATGGGATTATTCACCCTGCACTGCAGCTCCAAAAATCCCATGATCCACTTAAGCTGTTTGACTTTCATAATGGGATTTTTTATCTTGCAAGGAAGGTAAGAAATTCCCATCAATGCCTTAAGTGATTTTCTTTTATTTCACAATAGAAATTTTCACTATGCAAGGCAGGTAAGAAATTCCCGCCTGCCTGCTGCCTCTAATAATCCCATTATGACTTAAGTGGCTTTGCCCCCATGGGAAAAGTACCCTGCTAGGCAGGTACAAAATTCCCACCTACCTATTGCTCCCAAAAATCCCATTGTAGCTTAAAACCTTCTTTTCCCAAAAATGCGACCTTCCCAGAAGAAGCTTTTTCGTGCATGACTTTGTCTTTTCAGAGAGAACCAGACCTCCTGTGGCAAATTCCTTCTGGCATAACGTCCATAGATAATCTCTAGATACTCCAGGCAAGAAATCAGACTAAACCGACAAAGGAATTGACCTAGAGAAATTTCATAGAAAACAAAACGAGAAAACACCAAAAACGCAAAACGTTGCCAAAAGTCATAGATAAAGCCCAGGATTCATTCCTAGTTAAAACCCTACTGGTATATGAGAATATTGACATGTAAGACCACAACAGGGTTAAACCGGAGCACAATTTGCCTCAAACGGGGCTCAGAATAATTAAATAAAAATTTCCTGCAGGCAAAACCCCAGCAACAAAATATAATGATTTTGGGCATCTGGGTATTTGGCAAAATTGGCTAATATGACTCTCTGGGAATATCTTGACACAATACAGACACTTTTTGGCAATTAACACACAAAATGACCCATTATTTAAAAAAAACGAATTTTTTTAATATGGGGTAGTCTCAGATTTCAGGGTGAAATCTGGGAACACCAATGCAGAATGAGGTAGAGGTGTGAGATTTGGAGCTGATCATTCTTGTTGGAGCATGGTTTCAGCATGATGCCAATGTACCTGAGGTGTATGGTGAGTTTCAGCTCAGTATTCAGTGATACAATTCATTTATGAGGTCCTTGGGAAACAAACAGTGAAAAATAGGCAGGATAGAAAAGGTAAGTCGTTGTGGATAGAGAATTACAAGCATATTTGAGCTAGATGGCAAGTATGGAAAGTTAGAGGATGTTGTCATGATGCTTCATGACAAGTTTAAGTTCATTTTGAAGAGGGATTTGCAAGATATCTCAGTTTTGGTGAAATCGGGTAAGTTACAACGTGTTTTTCAAGCAAAGTTGGACCTTCTAATGGTCGTTGTGGATTGTATGCTTTGCATAGGGACTTGAGTTCTTTGGCATAGCTTCTAAGGTCAGCTATGAAGGTTTCACAAAAAGAATGAGGTGGTTTGATCGTCACGTTTTTATGAACGATCATTAAGAAGGTAAAGTGGTTTGAAACCCTAGCTCGGAGTAGCTTGCACAAAAAGTGAGTATATTGAGCCTGTTTTGATTGCTTTTGCAAAAGGGATGATTGGATCATGTAGAGGACTCTTCCAACTTTCCAAAAGGGTAAGATAGTGTTTGTGATCATATGTGGGCCCCACCTGAAATGACTTGTTTTTGAAGAGTTGCAGTTTGAGGAAAAGTTCTCCAAATGAGGTAATCTCTAAACAAACATTTATGATATCTCAGGAGTTGTTCTTGATGTCCATTAAGGTTTCAGATCATGGTTGTGATGAAAAAGTGCAAAGTGTGCCCTATTTGTGAAGACTGGTTTTTGGGGCAGTTTGGAGCAGTCTGTGGTAAATTTGACATTGCATGAACGACATGGGGAGTTAAGAATCCATTCAAGTTGTGTTGTGAAATTGGTTCAGAGACCTTTCCAATGGTATATCAAACTTGTGATTTGGAGATGATATGCAAAAGTTATGACCTGTTCTTTGAGGGTCAAATCTGGAAGACGCTCATTCTAGCAAAGTGGCTACATAAGGTAAGATGATGTCTCTGAGGTGTTCATGCTTAGTGAAGGTTGTTGAGTGATTATAAATCATGTCTAAGTATGTTCCATGCTTTGGTTGAGTGTGGAAGTGTGATTTGGTGTGAAGTATGTTGAGCCCATAGTCAGTTCTTGAGTCCAAGAAGGGATAAAAAACAGTTTGCAGAGATCAGCTTGGTTGAAGGCCTTCCACTTGGAGTTGGAAGGAGTTCTTATATGTTTTGGAAAGGTAATTCAGATAGCTTTTCAATGAGGTATGGCTTGTCTCATGATGAGGTGTTTTGGTCAGTCATTCAGGTCAATTGGTGAAGAAGTTTGTAGTTGCATTTTCAGGACAGTTCTGTTCTTGCTGAAATATTAAGTTGTTTGAGGCATGAAATGGTTGGGTTGATGCTTGATATCACCTGGAAACTGAAGAGGGGTGAATTTGGCAGCTAGTGAAGGCTTTTGGAGGTAATGAAAGTATAAGCAAGGGTGCAAACTAGATGAGTTTGCAAAACTGGTTTTTGGGCAGCTTGATTTGGTGAAGACAAAATTTGATGTGGTTTGAACTAGTGGATGTTTCAATATGTCTAATTTGTATAGATGTGTTTTACAGGTCTTGGGATTTCCATAGAGTGGTCACATGCCATAGTTGAGGTGTTCTTAGGTGTGCTTGAGGCCCAAAGATGAAATCAGGTTGTTGATAGGAGTTGTTTAGTGAAGGAAATGAGCCAGTGGGCCCATTTAATGAAATAATTTGATTGGTTCATGTAAATTGCGACCATAGATGATGTTTAAATGTCATATTACTCATGTGTGGTGATTTGTAGAGTTTGACTAAAAATAGTTTTGGCATGAGGGGATTTTTTCTCATTCCAATGGTAGGGTTTTGAGGCTTGTTGGTACATGATAAGTGGTTTTTGGCATGGCCGACGTATATGGGTCATATGTGACCATTGTAATGAGTTTATTTGAATTTTGTTATGGTGTATGGGTCGAATTTATTATGAGGGACTGACCTCCTTTGGGTTGGAGAGATGAATTGCATATAAAAGTGAAGTTTGAGCTCCATTTGAGAGCTAGTCTTGCATGGGGGAAAAGTGTGACCTAGAGGAGAGTGTTTTGCAGGTATGAAGGCATGATTTGAAGGCTGATCAAATGTGTTTCAGGTTGAGGAAGGTTTTACATCATGTGTGCAAGGTTTTAGAGGAAAGACAAGTTGAGAAGGAAGAAGATTGTGCAAGATTGAAGACCTAGGGTTTGAGCTAGGGTTTGTGAGCTGAATAAGTGATCTCCATCACTTGTGGCAGCACCAAAATTAGAGATCAAACATTTTCAGCAGGTTGAGTTGGTGCTTAGTCATCCTAGGGAGTTGTAGTCTCCTTGTGGAGTTGGTGCTTCACTAAATTAGGGGTTGGTGCTCCTTGTAGGGTTGGTGCTTCACTAAATCTCTTTGCTTTGTGTAATATAAGCAGAGTTTCAGTGGGTTTTCTTCCCCATGAGGGTTTCCCACTTACATATAGTGTTCTTGTGTTGTGTACTTTGTTTCATGCTCTTGTGATTGATGTTGCATATCTTAATAAGCACACATTGTTATGAATGTTGTATGGACAATCTAATTGATGAATGTATGGTTTGGTTAATGAAAGAAGAATCATTGTAGGATTGATTCACTCCCCCACTTAGTCCTTTGTGTTTCCAACAATCAAGCTTGTCCCCCTCCTCATGTTGGCTACCCCCATGGCGCATTTTCTCCATGCTGCTGCACCTTTGCACCTCATGTCCCCTTACTAAATGTGGTAAGGGACATGAGAGGTTCCTGGACCCATTTAGTAAGTCCTCACTCATCTTCAACCCGGGTTAAGGAGAAAGAGCTACAAGTGAGTCAAGGGTGAGTTTGACTAACCTGAGTCATCTTTTGAATATTTGAATCATACTTAACCAAATTTGGAGCCCATTTTTGAATATCTTTTCCTTCCATTGCTATTGTAACGTGGTCATGTCAAGATTGCACCAAGAAACCCCATGCCCGAAATCACAAAATTGCTCATATCTCACAAATCCTTGCTTCGATCTCCGCGAAATTCGAACTGAAGCTTCCCTACATGAATGTCTTTGGAATGAGTGTTTACATGACCTCATTGGTGCCCTCATCCATCTTTTACAGTCATCTGAAACTTGCAGCCATGGAAAACTTCCACCTCAGATATCCAGAGTTGCAACGAGCCAAATGAGCTAAAAATTTGAGCATGAGATCCTCAAAAAATTATCTTTCCAATGAGTACTTTCTTGCACCATGCAAATGGGTAGGATGGGAGTTATGGAGGACCGTTCTTTTTCTGCATTCTGCCCAGTCAGACGAAGAAAACACAGGCTTGCAAGTACACTTTTCGTTTCGTGAAGATCTAGACGAGAGAAACCCCTCAAAATTGGAGCAAAACATCCTAGTGAGAATTATATTTTTTGGAGACCTTTTTTGGCCCAAATTGACACCTTGTGGCAAATGTCTATTTTTAGTAAGTCTCCATTCAAGACACTTACTGAGAGTAGCAGGTTTGAAGGATGAATGAATTCAAGACACTCAGTTCATTCCCCAGGAGGAAAAGTGCTCAAAAGTGACAATTCGATGTAATTGCCAAAGCTAGTCACTCAGAAAAACTTACTAAAAATAGTGTCCAGAAAAGGCTCAAAATAGTCATGGGTGTTCATCCTCCATTCCTCACTAATGTCAACCTTCATGGAGGTCACTCATGTTTGCAAAGGGCGGATAATGGCATTATGTCTCGAGCCGGAGAAGAACCTTCTTAGTTCCCACCTTTGGTCACAGTGGAGCATTCTGGTCTCGGTGTGTTTCTCACTCCATCAGATGGGTTGATCAAAGGTTTGAAGCATGTTCCATCAAATCTCTCACCTTTACTCATCACATGATTAGAGTACTCTTCACCTCATCTCATGGATGGCTCCATTTCCCCAAGGCATCAGATCATCAGGTTGAATTGTGCAAGCAATGGTCTCAAGTTGCATCAAGAACTTGGCATTTTGGAGGCATTGTAGTGTTTCAAAGGTTTGAATGTTTGTTCAAGTGAGAGAAAGCTTCCCTCATCATCTTCAATGGTCTCCACCTCCCCTTCCAGTGGCCAATCAATCAAGGCATGAGCTCACAATGTGCAATGTTGCAGAGTTGGGGCAGTGCTTATGACTCCTCTTCTCGGTGTGTTCAAGTAGTGTTGTAGAGGTTCATCATTTCAAGAGTTTTCAAAGGGAGCAAAGTGTTCAAAGGTCTTCATCGGAGCTCTTCATCAATGCATCACAGTGTTGTGGAGGGTCATCGTGGGTCAAGTTTTGATTTTCATCACCGTCGGAGCTAATTCTCATCTTCCTCGAGAGTGGAAACATCTCCATTCATGCTCGGGATCATCCTTCCTCTCCTCTCTCATTCTTTCTCCTCTTCTTTCCTCCTAATTCCTCATTGTACATGATCATGATGTTTTGTCCTATTCATTTAAGTACCAATGAAATGTTTGCAAGATGTAAAAGTACTTCCTCAAATTATAAGAGGGGTACTTAAATTGTTCTTTCCTAGGATATTGAAAAGTCATAAGTTGAATAGGAACATGAAGAGGCATGTGGGGGGTAGATGAAGAGATGAATTGTAAAGCTATAAAAGGAGATGACCTCATTGTAAAGGGATGGTTAATTCTTGTTTACTAGATCCTATTCTCTTTCTAGGAATAAGTGCCTTCATCTCCTCTATTCTCTTGTCTATTGAAATTTTGTCTCCATCTCAACTTATACTCTAAGAGCATTGTAAATTGTGCAACATGATGCAATAAAACTTTGTGTTTCTTGTTGATTGTTCTTCTTTCTATGTGAATGGTTTCTTCTGATTGATGCAAGTGAAATTATCTGATTTTAATGCAATAAACTCAACAATGTTATTTGTTGGTTAAACCCCCTCCTATCTCCCTCTCCAAGCAATTTTTCTCCCTTGTATTCCATATAAGCAGTTGCCATAGGTTTAGGGAAGTATTCCTGTGTGATCCCCGGTCTACGTGCCACCCCCAAAATTAGTTTAATTCATATTCGTTTCCTTGTTTTCAATAAATGGAGCCGCCCCATTCAAGAAGAGGGACCTAGTCCCAGAACGTTGGTGAAATCCCCTAATTTGCCTATCCGACAAATTATTTCGCCAACAAGAAGATAAAGACCATCATAAATGCAAAAGAACAAGTTCCCGAGGAGAATTTTTTAAAGTTCAATCATACCTCAATAAGTGGTGGAACGAAATGACTACCCTGTTGCTTCTCCTTGCCTTTGCATTGACTCCCAAATTCTACAACACGAAGATCTTTTCTTTGTCAGGGAGGGTGGCACCATACAAGGATGCATAAGTTGGAGCGGGATATATGTTGGCATTGTCTAGACTATTCTTTGATCATGAGGTTGAGGACATGGTTATGAGAGAATTTGTGAATTTCATGGCGGAGACAGGTCATAATCTCTATGCTTTTCAGCCCAAATACAAGATGGATGCTCATATCCAGTGGTACTTCCATGGTCAATCATCTTTGTACTTGTAACCTCTTGCAATCAAGGTCTTGGCACAAGTAAAATTTAATTTTGTTGGTTCTCTTTCCTTTTTAGTTTTTAAGTTTTGACTTTTTTAAAATTTAAGTTTGAGTGTTTATTTTATAAATTTAAATTTTGCATTGAACTTGCTTCGATAGGTTGTGAGTTCATCTTTCTCTAAGCACAACTAGAGAACATTTACCTTCATCCGCTCACAAACGTGCAACAAGTTAGGGGCTAAAAAGGTCAAAGATTTGGTGTATATGCATTCCAACTTGTGCCTTTTATCCCACAAGTAGTAGGAGTACAAGGAAGGGCCAACAAAACACTGAGATATTGACTGAGAGAGAGTTGACTTGGATGCTTCCATTTGCCACCTATTAGTAGATGACGAGGGATTAGAAGCTTCTTTGGCACTGCAAGACCTACATGCACAAGGGGGTGCTAGTAGTAGTGGCCCTAGTGGGAGTGCCTCGAGTCCACGTGGTTCTAATGAACCACATCATGATGTTGATGTTGATGCTCTTGATGAAGAGGAATATGGTGACTCTTGAATACTAGTTTGAACATTGATCACTGGTGTAATAAATTAATTTAATATATTATGACATTGTGTTTAATCAAAGCCTTTAACAAATTATGAGTTGTTTTTTGTGGTTATTTAGCTTATTTTTTCTTTCATATGCATAATATGTGGCTAATTCCTATTTATTATGCTGATATTTAAGTATTTTTAAATTTTATATTACTTTTGTATGGCTGTATCCAAAGACATATCCGGGGCCATTTTTTTCCTTTTTCCATACTTGCATAGTGTATACTCTGTACTCGTACCCATATCCAAAATGCATCGACAACTTAGCCTAAAATGCAACAAGAAGTGAAGATGTTAAGGTTACAAATAAGAAACACACACACACACACACACACACACACACATATCATTGGCGTAGTAAATTAATTTAATATATCATGACATTGTGTTTAATTAAAGCCTTTAACAAATTATGAGTTGTTTTTTTGTGGTTATTTAGCTTATTTTTTCTTTCATATGCATAATATGTGGTTAATTCCTAGTTATTACTCTGATATTTAAGTAATTTTAAATTTATATTATTTTTGTATGGCTGTATCCAAAGACATATCCAGGGCCATTTAGTTTCTTTTTCCATACCTGCGTAGTGGATACTCTGTACCCGTACCCATATCCAAAATGCATCGACAACTTAGCTGAAAATGCAACAAGAAATGAAGTTGTTAAAGGTTGCAAATAAGAAACAAATATATATATATATATATATATATATATATATATATATATATATATATATATATATATATATATATATATATATATATATAATACACACAAAGTTTAGAGACTTTTTGAAGAGTCATCAATCACAATAGTTGTGTGGTAATTTTATTTTTATTTTGAAAGGATGCTTCATATATTCACAAAAAACATTTATAAAATAATTGTACAAAAAAAAGGAAAAAAGAACTATACAACGGGAAAATACAATGAAGATTACAATCTCTTGATGCAATAAGGATAGAAATTAAATTTGTATAGGCATCAAGTTCTAACTTCCTAGCATCCTTAATCAACAAAATTTCTTTGGCCAACAACTGCATATGTAACTCGCCTTTCCACATGTGAGAAAAATCAGACAAGGAACAAATCTCATTTGCAAAAGCATACTTGCACCTAAGTCTCCATAGAATAAATGATGCGGAGACACATAAGCAATGTTGAATACCCCTAAGAGAGTCTAATAATAGATTTGGTATCACCAAACAATGTTGCCCACCAATGTAGACTCCTTTGAAGAATGGCCACCACCTTGTCTTGAGTAAGATTCTAACACGATCTCACAAAAGAACAATTTAGAAGAGGTGCTTCATGGTTTCCATATTTTGGCAGAAAGAGCAAAGACCATAAGAGAATCCACCCTTGAGATGATGAGCCTTGGAAGGGAGTCCTTGATAAATCACCAACCAAGCAAAAACTCACTTGTAGGAAACCTTCACCGACCACACGCCATACAATCGACGAATCCACAAATCTTCAACATCGAAAGGGACCCATCTAACATTAAGCACATGACCTAGAAGATTACATTGCTGAAGAATTATGTAGAGACGATGAGTGTCATATTGAGCCAAAGGTGAGTATGACTCCACCTCCAATTGTGCCAAATGGGCCCATTCATACCAATATTCATCTTAAACTGATCGTCCAATAGAATGAGGTTCTTGACCTCCAATATAGTGGGCCGATCAGCAGAAGAAAGGGCAAACTCATGGACCAAGGAACACCATTCCTTCCAAAAATGTGAGTTGGCATCCCACAAGTCCCCCAAAAGAAATCCTCTTCTTACTTAGCCTTTGATCCAAAAGCGAGGGAAATCAACTATACACATTCTTGAAGCTTCTAGTTCTAAATAGTTTTTCTGGCCAAATCCTACCCTAAATGACTACCTGACATCCTCCACATGATTAATCTAGCAACTTTTCTCTAGGCTTCCTAGATACTCCCAAGAATAGAAGACCTTGTTATTTGAAAATTATGGTGAATAGAATATCATCACATAACCCAAAAGGATCTATAACCTTCCCTGTATGTTGCGCAATGAGAAGTTTGTGTCTCATCTAAATCTTCGAGGGAGAGGAGCCCTCAAGACAATGGATCACCCATTTGGCAACAAGAATACACCCCTAAGTTGCTACGTCAATCAACTAGAGCACACCCTCCTCTTTAGGCATAATACAAACTAAAAGAGCTGCAACATATTATCACACATAAAACTTCATTGATTATTTAATATGAAACATACAAATAAATAGGCAAACCATAGCCTACTAACAGGGAGTCAACAACCCAAGATTCTAGGAGAGAATCGTGTGGTTGTTTAACCTGTAATACAAATAATAAACTAAATACGTGAAGTTGTTAAAACACCTTCACATTACAACTTAAGATAACGTGAACACTAATAAAGATTTCCTAACATTCCCCCCCTTAGTGTGAACGTGGAGAAGAATTGTGCACCATTTGAACTGGAAACATAATCGTATGCCTCCGCATACTTTTAGGTCTGCATACTGTTGACTTGGATCTTGCTGCACATGACCAATCCGCTTCGCCACAGTGAATCCCATACCGGATGATCACACTTCCACCGATTCACCTCCATACGTGAACTCAACAGTTCCCGCTTTCACTTCCAGGGAACACTCTTTCACCGGCTGATTGATGTTAGAAGTACGACAGTCGAAGAATCTCAGCAGTCAGAGGATCACTCCAGTTCAACTGCCATCCTATACAACTATTCTCAGCATCCGCAATGCACATTCTCCTCGTTTCAATCATAACAGGGAAAGGAAACCACACACCATTTTATTTTGCACACACCACACAACTAAAAAAGAGATGCCACCATACCAAAATGCGGCCTCGTTGTTGGTGACTGATGAGAGGCGCTGATCGCCCTCCATCCTCTGTTGCCTCTGACCTCCAATAGATGCCCTACTTTAACTCAACTGAATTTTATCATGGAGCTCAATTTGAAATGCCCCCACTTGATTTGGACTCAGACGTTGGGTAACACCGAAAATGCGTCCATGAGGCAATTTTTTTTTAATTAGTTTTACAATATTTTGACTACTTTTTGACACTGAATCGCAAATGACACTTTTATTTTGATGACTTGACTATCTGAATTGACAACACAACTTTTGACAATGACATTAATGAATCTATTTTAATGAGACGTTAGGTACCGCAAAAACGATGATCACATTTACAAACAAATAACAATAACGAAAAATATTTTTAAAAATAATGACTAATACATGTGATTCTACCAAGATTACATGACAACTTGACTTCGATGAACTAAACTAATGACTCTATTGAGATACAATTAATTTTTAAATGACGCTATTTATGAAGACGATTGGAATTTTGAAGTCAAAATGACAGAACTATACAAGATTGTGACATTTTTTCAAAGACATAAATGGATCCCTAGAAAACAAACACTTCTCCCCATGTAAAAAGACACAAATTTAGATGTGTGTAAAGCACCCCTCGTAAAAGTAAAGTTCTCACCAGATTAGGGTTTGCAAAAGGTTGTTAGCAAATCAGAGGATATAAGTTGTTTGCGGAGCCGAGCCGATCTTAACAATGTCTCCGGATTGAGGGAGATTGACCTTTTACCGAGTTGGCACCAGAGGGAGCAAAAATATTGGAACTCACCATTATGTGTTGACCAGGCGTTGTAGGAGTACATTGAAGAGATCTGAGATGGCAAAAATTTCATGTGATCTAAGAGAACACAGTCATTTCCATTTCATTCACAAGTAGCTCACGAATAATGGAATGCGAACAACCAAGCAGGAGTAAAGAGGCATGCTGTCTGAGTTTGTAGACTATCAATTTGGAATCGTGTTAGGTGCGTTCAACTTGCTAGAAAATAGAAGAAAAAACTTTGAGATTTGAACAGATGCATGGGTGATCAGGATCCAAGATCTCACCACGTCCGAGATATTGGATGGGAGATCGCCAAATATTTCCCCAAGATCAAAGAATAAACCACCAGTGACCAACTAGGAAATAGTATATTCCTTGAACTTAGGAACTTTCCCACTCTCAAATTGATCGCCGTTTTCTAGATCTGGTTTTTCATTTTCAACCGATTCTATGTAAGGGCTCGGTATCCGACTTATATTCAATTGCAGGCATGTGCAACTAGAAGTGGATGCATGTGGGAATAGAAACGCCACCGATCATACAACAGATATACAAATACATGTCCAACTTGATTTGCGCAATCAAAATGAAGAATACACAGAGACCCCTCCACTTCGCACCATTGTTAACTCTAAATGTCCACTTTCAGGATAGCAAATAAATCAATCTTTAAATGTAGGACTGTAAATATATGATACTTGGAACTGTGGTCTTATGCTCCTCCATGTTCTTCACAAATCAGTGCCTTTGCCTTGTTCCTAGGGCAATATTGAAAGAACTGCCCCTATGCAGCCATTACACCATCATAACCATTCGCTCTGATACCAGATAAAAGAGCTGCAACATATTATCACATATAAAACTTCATTGATTATTCAATATGAAACATACAAACAAATAGGCAAACCATAGCTTACTAATAGGGAGTCAACAACCCAAGATTCTAGGAGAGAATCGTGTGGTTGTTTAACTCGTAATGCAAATAATAAACTAAATACGTGAAGTTGTTGAAACAATTTCACATTACAACTTATAATAACGTGAACACTAATAAAGATTTCCTAACACAAACATCCCATGGAGCCATGGGAAGGCCCCATGCATCACCATACTTGGTCCATAAATAGGACCTCAATAATTGCTCAAGTTGGCGGAACCGAGTCTTGGAAGGTAGCTAGCAAGAAACATAATAACTATAAGAGGTTTGAAGGATTCTGGTCAAGACAGTCAACTTTATTGCAAAAGGGAGATCCTTATTCTGCCAAAGGAAAAGTTTACGCTACAAATTTTGAAGGACCGAATCCCACATTGCCACAAGTGAGAGACCAAACCCAAAAGGTATACCAAGATATCTCACAATCACTCCCGGATGGATGAAAGACCACTTGGTCGGAATCCAATTCAAAGGATCATCCAAGCCAATTAACTAGAAGTTAGTTTTGTGATTGCTGACAATAGCTCTAGAAGCCTCACAAAAATGGAAAGGGAATTCTTGGCTCCTTCCACCGAATCTTGGTCTACTCAGATTGAAAGAAGCAAATCGTTAGCAAAGTGGTAATTGAACGTCTCCGAACCATCAGGGATAGACACCCCTCTAATACTGTTATGAAAGCGGTCAACTTCCAACAAATATCCCAACGCATCAACTGTCAGTACATAGAGATAGGGACCAAGGAGAGACCTTGTCAAATAGACCAGTGAAGAGCAATGCAGTGGGAGAGAGTATTATTAATAGAGACAGAAGGATAAGGCACAAGAAATAAGTGTATTCGCCATTCCCTCAAAGCATTGTCCAAACCCCATGCAAGTAAGCATCTCAGTGATGAAGGGCCAATCAATCCGATCACAAACTTCATAAACGTTTCAAGCCAATCACAATAGTTTCATAAATGTGCATAAGGACATTTATAGGACCTTTATAACACATATTAACCAGTTTGTTGTTAATATTATACTTTATCTTTTTAAAAGGTTTTTGGACTCTAAAATAATATTACTATATTGTAATATCCCTTTCAAGGGCTGAAACTGAAAAAGGAGGAAACCACACAAACCCCAAATGATTAAAGTCAAATTTTTGAATCAGTGAACTGATTTTTATGACAGCTGGAAACAACAGTCTGATTTTTATAACAGCAGTCCGAAATGAGAGGAAAATCACTCAAATAACTCATCAACAACATATAGGTAAACACTTTAGGAATAATTTAAGTCACTTTTCACCATCAAACTTGATCAAACACTCAGCTGGAAAATTAATTAGGAACAACAGAAGTACAACCCATAAAAATAATGAAAAGGGAGGTTTTCAAACCCCGATGACCACAAAATATGATAGATTCTAGCCTTAGAAATTATACCAAATCTGAATATCAAATAAAATATGAATTATGTGTCCTAAAAGGCACCCAACCATCACCAAATCTTAGTTGCTTCCCTTGGGAAGAGCTCCAAAAATCATGCAAAGCCTTTGTAGGTGTTCTCCTTGATGCCCTAGTTCCAAATCAGCAAGTAGTCTTCAAGAGATGCCTTCAAATCACCCAAAATGGAGGGTTTTCGTCCTCCACCAAGCCACAAGGAAGGTTTCCGTCTTCCTTGGATGCCACAAAAGAGGGTTTTCGTCATCAAGTGGAAAGGTAGTGAGCAAGTAGCTCAACAAACCAATTGTATATGTAAAATGCGCCAAAGATGGGTTGCAAATGAAGTCCTTCAATCCCTTTTATATTCCTTACTTGGCGCCAAAGGCCAATTAGAAGAGGACCGACCTCCTAAGCTTCACTTTATCTTTTAATTGCTTCTTTAATCTCTCCAAACCCAGCCGACCTGCCTCTTAAAGGAAAACACTAAAAGAAAACATTAAATCTAATAAAAGCAAACTGAAATTAAATGCGATTCCTCCCCTTGTTCATTCATACTTCTTTGCCACGAAAAGGGAATGGCAAGAATTCCACAATTAGGCCTCAATTCAAAAAAGGGGACATTACATATATATGGACGTGTGGTACCTAGGCCCTCTTTAACTATTTTCTTTATATTGAAGGTTATAGAAATTTTCAAAAAAAAATTGAAGTCAATTTTGTGTAGTCCGTGGTTGTTCTAATATCCTATAATTAAAAAAACAAATAAACATGTGATATTGAACACGGTTGTTTGTCACATAGTTCTAAAAAGTATAAAAGTATTGTTTTCTTCCAAATGTAAGATGTTAAAAGATGGATATGATTTAGTTTAGAAGCACTCTACAAAAGGGAAAAAAGCTTAAATTATCATGCTTTTCGCTGAGCAGCTAGTTCATTTACTTCACTCCCACACGGTCTAATTATAAGTGTTGGTTAGTTCCAAAAAAATAATGCAAAGCTGCAGCGGGCTGCAACGTTTCCTGTATTGTTTCATTACGTAAAACTGTAATGGGAGGGTTCGAAACAACTGTTTGCTTGTGAACAGCATTTTGATTGTTAAAATGCACAATGGGCCTTCCTGATGGGTTTCTTGTAACATGTGTTGTGTCCAACACGATCAGATTGGGACATGTGCATGTATCTATTCAATGGAAAGGTAAGTGGAGGTACATATATTTCATATTCTAGCATTATTTTACTACAGTTATTTCATTTATTTTCGGCACATATTCTTTATGAAGTGCCATCACTTCCTACACTACATGGCAAGTGATGAGCGTCACGAGGGCATATGTATACATCTCAAAATTGCTTTACTAACATTTGTATTCATCAAGGACTTGGTGCATTACTCTACCATATTTGTGATTGAGGTGAGTTAGTGTGACCCCACCTATGAGAGATATTTCGTGGTTCCTTACTTGCAATCGTCTTCCTACCAAGTGCCATCTGTAATACCCTCATTTAGGACATTCCTAACACCTTCATATCATTTGCATAGTTTCCTAGGCCCTCCTTTGCCTTCCCATTGGGCCGTGTTAATAAATTGTGTCTATCTGATGTCATCGGCCACATTAAGTGATATACACATTGATCCCATACTAATATCCTTTGTCACTGACTATATATATTTGGAAACATGACTTAGGGATTCGTAACACTATACAGGGGCATTCTTATCCATTTCCGAAAACAAGGATTTGACATTGTCTCTACCTACGCTCACAAATCAAGATTCTCTCCCAGGGTTTCTTAGAGGAATAGGGAAAGGAACTTCACCATATAAAAACAAATTATAGTAAAAGGCCCTTGAAGATTCAAGAATAGAGAATCAGCCAATGAAGTATACCGGTTATTTGGAGTGCCCAACTATGGTGGACTAGTATTTCTTCTATCCTTCTTAACTACACCTACAACCATCTTTCCCAAATTGCTCAAGCCAAGGGAAAGATTAATGGGCCAACAAGTTGACTTAAAGTAAGTACCCTTTATGATGTAGGAGCATCCGAGTTCACTTGTAATCCCACATAAACCAAAAATATTGTAAGTGGTAAAATAAGCTGAGTCTAGCATTGTGCAAGGTTTTGTTTGCTCTTAGTATCTTTTGATATGTTTTTGTGCAATTTTGTATCGCACAAGGTGTCTGTGAATGTTTGATGTCATTTGTGTGCACGCAAAAGTCTATGTTGTGTTTTTCCCTTGGTTTCTACAACGCAAGTGTCTATAGTGTTCCATGCTATTAGTTGGTAGCGCACATTTGGGGGTAATTCCTTGAACAATCGAGGCCCAAACTTGGAGGATGAATAAGTCGGTGCAAGCGTTATACTTGAGCATCACCTGCTCTTGTTGGATACAACCGCAGTGGTAGTGCACATTTGGGGGAAACTCCCTGAATGGTCAAGGCTTGAACTCAGAGGATGAATAAGTTGGGGTTAGCATTGTCCCTGAGTGTCACCTACTAAAAAAAATCTGCTAGTTGATATGTGCAAGTGTTGTTAGGGTCATTGGTCAAGAATAGTTGCGGCATTCCTAGAAGGTTTCATCGTATTTAAGGTATCCCCTTAAGCTTAGAACATCTTTCAAAAGGAAACCAAGAGCTTTGGATTGATAACACAAGAGTTGGAGACTTTAGGACAATGCGCAAAAAGTCATTACATTTTTATACACGGTAATGCACCAAGCTTTTCTAAGGCTCAAGTTGTCAGTATGCATTCTACTCAATGGCGTGCACCTACCCTTTAAACCACAAGGTCATAGGAGTTGTATTGTGCAATTGCACAAGTATTCAATGAACATTTGTGACATGTGACTTATAGAGATTCAAGTTTGAATAAGCCAACATAAATTTCAGCTAATCTCATAATTATAACCATTAAACTGAATCAATTATATTGAGTTGTGTCATGATCACTTGGGCCCTATCTTGCATAGAGGATTAGGACGCATTCAATATCAAATGGGTAGCTTGTTTCTTCGAGGAAATAATGTGACTATAGAATCACTTCTACCCCTTTGTAGAAGACATTCAAATCCGGACAGAGAGGATATAGTCTGAGCACGTGGTTGTAAGGAGTATTGTATTAGCAATTTGTGTGCAAGTTTGAGGAAAGGCTATTGGGATTGAGTCACTGTAGTGTATCAGTATTGTAAGCCTGCGGGCATGGTATTGTAATTTTGTGTGTAAGTCGGACCGAATTGTTGGCGATTAGTTTGTAGTTGATGTGATGCAATTTGTGAATTAATACACTGTTGTAAATTGATTAATATAAGATTTTGTTGCATAATTTTGTTGAAGGCATCCTTTTATTAGGACCCCTAACTATAGCTGCGTCATTTGGTATCAAAACAAGGCACAACATTGGGAGGTGAAGATTTGAAGGTTCTCCATCGTTGTGAGGTGGGCACAGGACAAAGGAAAGCAAGTGTGGTATCTGTGTAGGTTTGTAAAGAGTGCAACAATAGACCCGAGTACCACGAAAACAAGATGCCGCCAAGAACATAAGGGCGAGGAGGCGTGTTGGCAGGATTGATTGATGATATTGCAAAAATGTTGAGGAAAATGCAAATCAGATTGATTGATGTGGAGGAAGATTGCAAAAAAGAATTCGTCTTGAGGGATGATGTGAATGATGTTGAAGAGGAAATGTAAGAAGCAAATAATGGTGTGGAAGAACTATTTATGGCATAAAGTCACTTAGATGATGGTGAAGAGAGGTTATTAAAAGTTGTGTCAAAAATCAACAGAGAAGTGTGGATGTAAGGTTCCTTGTTTTTCTGGGACATCAAATGCAAAAGAACTTATTGACTTGGCTCATAAAGATGGAAGATTACTCTCAAGTTGATGACGAGGTTGCAGAGGAGCGCAAGGTGAAGGTTAGTGTAGGCCAAATTGAAGAGGTCACGTCTGCATTCACAGTGGAGGGAAGTTCAACTAGAGTGCAACTGAGAAAGGGAAAAGATAAGATCACTTGTTGGGAGCGCATGGTTGCAAAGCTGAAAGCAAAATTTTTGCTTGGCGACCATCAACTGGATTTACCTGAAGAAGGCTGCAAAACTTGTGACGAAATGAGCTTAAGTATGAAGGAGTATACAAAGGGGTTTTACAAGATCACATATCCGAGATAGGTCAATAGTGATATGGATTTAGCAACAAGGTGGCGCAATACGTGAATGGACTGCGATGGGTAATCTAGAATGATGGAATGAGCTTAGTGGAATATGCAAGCCTAATAGAAGAGGTGTACCAATATGCCTTGAGGGCAGCATAGAAGATGGTGTGTATGAAGAACACACAAAGAAACAAAGGGAAGCCTTGGCGGTGGCAAAGAACCAACACACACAAGAGCTTGAAAGTGATGAAGTAAGCACCAATGGTGCACAACAATGGTAAAATAGAGGAAGAATTAATTCTGTGAGTGGGAGAGGTCGCGGTGTAAGATTCAACGCGGAACATGTTTTTCGTATGCAGAGAGGCAGGGCATAAAGATTTCGAAGTGCCCACATGTGCACATAAAGATGATGGGAAGGGGAAGGATGCAAGTGCATACATCACGCAAATAGAAAAAGAGAGTGTGGTGTCAACACATCACATACACTTGAACTAGAAGGAGAAGCTTTGATCACAATGAGGAGAGTTTTGAAGGTTGCTAGAAACAAGGATGAGCTGTGGTAAGAGAGGTAACACATTTTCTGATCAATTTACAAGACCATAGGGGACTGGTGAATATTGGTAGTCGATAGCCTAAGTACAAAAAATTTGGTGTCTACATAGATGGTGTGGAAGTTGGGATTGGAGCACAAGTCACATTGAGACCCTTACAAAATGACGTGCTTGATGGAAGGACAAATTAACATTGTGCAGGAATAGTGCATAGTGGAGATAGAGATAGGGAATTTTACTTATACGGTTTTGTGCGATATCTTACTGATGGATGCATGCCATGTATTGTTGGGAAGCCCTTGGAAATTTAATTGGGAGATGTTGTATGATTGAAGAGAAAACACAGTGCAAGCGCGGAAGGGCGGACAAATTCATATTCTGAAACCACTAAGGGGTGAAGACAAAGGGGTGCACCATATTCATATGGTTAGGTGTCAGGAAAAGCAGGTCTTGCGGGATAGAGAAAGTAGAGCATGCATGATGACGCAATAGAGTGCTGCACAAAGAATATGAGATGGAACACGTGCAAAAATACAAAGAAGCTGGATAAAAAGAGAGGATGGAATTACAAGGGAAACATGCACAACAATATGGAAGAATGTTATGCCAACACCAATATGCAAGGGCGCGAGCAATTGCCATTTCCATCTACAAGCATTGTACAAAAACATTGTGCATGGGAAAGAGGAGGAAAAAAAAGACCTCGTGCGGATGGAAGAAACCAACCTGAATAGAACATTGATAGGGGTGCGGAAGATCAAAGGCACTTTTGGTGGAGGTCGATGCCAATAGTTGGAAGACATGGAATATTCGTTGGTGTGCAAGCATGCCAAGACCTTATCAAAAGGTCAACAGGGTGTCCCTACCACCTTGTCCACGTGTGTGAGCATCATGCTCAAACATTTTCTTACCTGGGGTGTATGATGTAGGAGCATCCACATTCACTTGTAATCCCACATTAACCAAAAATATTCTACGTTGTAAAATAAGCTAAGTCTAGCATTGTGCAAGGTTCTATTAGCGCTTAGTGTCTTGGGATCCATTTTTGGTGCAAGTTTTGTTTCGTGCAAGGTGGCTTTGTAAATGTTTGATACCGTCTGTGTGCATGCAAAAATCTATGTTGTGTTTTTCACCTAGTTTCTATAGTGCAAGTGTATGTATTGTTTTATGTTATTAGTTGATATGTGCAAGTGTTGTCAAGGTCATTGGTCAAGAATGGTTGCGGATTTCCCAGAAGGTTTCATCGAATTCACAACATCCTCTTGAACTTAGAACATTATCCAGATGATAACCAAGAGCTTCATATTGATAGCGCAAGAGTTGGAGACTTTAGGACAGTGCATAAAAATTCATTACTTTTTATGTGCAATAGCACACCAAGCTTTTCTAAGGCTTGCACAATTAGTATGTGTTCTACTCAATGGCATGGACCTACCCTTAAAGCCATAAAGTCACATGTGTCGTATCGTGCTAGCATGCAAGGATTCAATGGAGAGGGTTAGTACACAGTCTTATGCATAGTTGCACATTTGTGGCGTGTAACTTTTGGAGCTTCTAGTTTGAATAGGATGACATGGATTTCACCTAATCTCATAATTATAACCGCTGAGCCGAATCAATTGCATCAAGTTGTGTTGTGATTATTTGGGCCCTATCTTACATAGAGGATTGGGACTGATTGGGTAGCTTGCTACTTTGAGGCAATCATGTGACTATATAATCCATAGTTACCATATCTAGCTGGATCTACACAAGATCCCGTCGAATCTAGATTTTTCAGCTGGCTCGGATAAATTCGGTCCTGGTCGGCCCTGTTTTTTTTCCAAAATAAATAAAAAATGCAGTTTTTTGTGATAAGAAGACTCCCAAGACCCTCATAAATTATTTAATATCAAATATATTAGCATTTTACATTAGGTTATTAATGTTTTTCTCTGTATTTGTCAATTATTGTATAATTTTAAATTATGTTTTTCTGAACTATTTCAAGAGTTTCGGATTTTTCTGCTCTCCCGAATGGATCCAAATTTCCGGACTTGGTAACTATGATATAATCACTTCTACCTTTTTGTAGAAGAAATTCAATTCCGGACACAGAGGATATAGTCTGAGAGTGCGATTGTAAGGAGTACTGCATTAGTGATCTATGTGCAACTCTGAGTGAAGGCTATTGGGATTGAATCACAACAGAAACAGTAGTGTTTGAGTATTCTAAGCCCACGAGTGTAGTATTGTAATTGTGTAAGTCAGACTGAATTGTTGGCGATTGGTATCTAGTTGATGTAATCGAGTTTCTGAATTAATACATCTTTGTTGTCGTTGTAAATTGATTAGTGTAAGATTCTGCCGCGTAATTATATAAGTGGCTTGTCTAAAGGCATCCTTTCATTAAGACCCATAATCATAGCTGTATCACTTTTGCCTTGTCTCCTTTATTTGTGCAGGTATGATTATGTATGTTACATGTTTGAATTCATTTATGCCATGCTCATGTTTGTTAATATTTATCATCTTTACTTTATCGCGTTGGATACTAGCACAGCCCTTTGCCTATCACCCCCGTTTACTTTAATACCTTGCATATCACCCCGATCCTTGCCTATTATTATAGCCTTTCTTATTATCCTTTTTGAGTGCAGGCTCTAGAAAGGCCTCCTATCCTTCTCCTTATCTATAGGTTGACATAGTACAATACTACAAACTTATTTCTAGGCCCATAACATATTCAGGAAGCATTTGATAGATTGTAGTGTACCTTATGTCCTAAAGCCGTTTCTAAAGAAATTGTGTGCATGCATGTGTCCACACACGTTTGTGCGTTGCGTTTTCTTGATAGGTAAACAGTGGGTTTATATTATGGGGCATTGACTTTGTAACAAGAAAACTTTAGCTTCAAAGTCCAAACTAGCCCGAGGAAATATGAGGGCATTTAACATTATCAACTATTGACAACACTGGTGACAGATCTTTGATGATTTTGTTGTCATTTTATCCCAAAAATCTATGTACTTAGACAAAAAAGTCAAAACTGAGAACCTATCCATAGTACTTATAACTTCAGTACATTCATAAAAAAAGAACGAACTTATACTCAGTGGAACAGATATCATGCTGAATTCTAAACTATACCAATACAACAACATCCTTGAGTAAACCACTGGCTGAGAAGAGTAGCCATAGCATAGAAGCCTGATACCAGAGGAAAATCTTATGCACCTTCATTTGCATCGGCAGGGTCCTCGTCATCGTCATCATCAGAAGGGATCTGGTAATTTGGGGGTACATCAAGTCCCGCCTTTTTCCTAGAGAACAATTATGCCATCTGGAATGATCACCTTCTTTTGTGTGTACAGGTTCCTAAAGTAGATTGTCATTGAATCCTTAAAACCCCAAAGAATATCAACGATCATTTCATAAATCTGATTTTGGAAGATTTATGAAAATTAGAATATTGTGAGTCAGTTATATTCAAGATTTAAAAATCAGAACTGGATTCATTTACACTTATAGTACGCAAGTTGTGTTCGCAATGCAAATCTGTAAGGTAAGCATCTGGACCCAACTGTGTAGTGTTAATCATTTCCTCGAGTAGTTCTGAAATCTATATGACCAATGTTGACCTGTGGAAGTACAAAAAACTTTATTTGGACTTGTCGACAAGTACTTAGCCTTGAGAGATGGTACACAAAAAAAACTTATGTGGTCCACTATACTTGTTTAGCAATAAATTTCATTTTTTTAATCAATGTAGAATCAAGTGATTGCATTGAAGAGAATGTTTCTGAGTGAATTCCGTCACCGTGCAGCAGGAAAATGAAGCTCTATTGGTTAATATTGAGGTCTGCTAACCATGCATGCTTCTGATTAACAGAGGGAATAACCAAAGAAATTTCAATAGAGGAATTGAACTGTACATGATGTAAGCATATCCCTTATATGAGTTTGGGCCCTAATGGAAAGACGGAAGACTAATAACAAGCATTACAAACAGTGTTTTCTCAAGGAGGGAAATTTACGCTTATACACTGGATGTCAACTACTGATGATGAAAATTTATCAATAAGGATATGTTGATTGGAATAGTTCTAACATTACAGACAGATAATTCGTTTTAGGGATTCCATTGAATTTGATTTTCTTATGATTTTTTTTCTGGAGATTGACCTATATGTCTCAAAGACAGAAATCATTTAACCACTATTATTGATAGGTTTGAACAATCACATGTTTTTGGATGTACTATTAAGAAGCAGATATCAATGTATAAAATATGATATACTCTGTTTTTAATGAAAAAACTATATCCACTGGATATACCCCTCAATTATAATCTTTAAACAAAAAAATCTATGTTTATAAAAACTTCAGGCACAAATAAAGATATGTTTGTGGCATGGAAATTGTAGTAACTATCTCACTTTATCCTGTAAATATCTTGTATCTATAATAAGCCTAATAGAGATAGCAGAGAGGTCACTATTCATACTCTAGCCTTCCTCTATATCAAAGCAGAGGCTGAACAAGATAGCTGGATTTGTTGGTGCACTTGCAGGACCCTTAATATTTTATCTAATGGGTTGCACTCATGCTGACATTTGTGGATTTCTGTCTCAGATACTGGTGGCCCTGCAAGGTGCATTGACTGTGATTGGCAATTTCACAATGTTTGTGGCTGCATTTCGTATATATGAATCAACTAAAGGAGGCTCTGAGACTTCATGAATTTGTATTTCTGTATCTTGAAAGCGCACATATTTATGTATCTTTTACTTGTTTTTTCTATTTCTGTACCTGTAAGAAAATAGGTACATGACTTCAAGTCTGTATCTGCTGTTTTCATTATAATAATGTAGTCATAGATTCGCCAATTGAACACTTTTCCTTCGACACTTAACAATTGTAGCAATCTCTTTCTTAGATGCTTATTCTGAGTATTGTGGGCTCGTGGTTAATTGTTTCAACTTCTTTCCAATATCTGAATTCGATCAATTCGTATCTTTCATTGTGCTTGTGACATATATATTCCTTATAGGCGATATACATATGCTTTGGGCTTGTTTTATTATTATACTTTTCTCTGTTTGCATCTTTTAAAATATATTTTTCATTTTGGCACTTGTATTCCTTGTAGTGATCCGTAATTAATTTGGTTATACAATGCTTAAGTCACCAAAGGATATTCCAGCTATAAAAGACTGAAATCGACTAATTAATGTGTTGTTCATAAGTGCTATGCTTGTGAAATCAGCATTCACACAGAGTTGAAATTGTTTTCCATAGTGCTGAAATGAAAAACACATGAAAGGAATGACCAATGAGCATGCAAAGAAGACAAAGGACAGCATCTTATTAACATTAACACATGTTTACTCTCGGGAAACCTCTCGCTGGTGAAAACTCCAGCAAAGATTGGGCTATGCCTCCTTCCCATATCACGAATTCAGAATTTGCAATATTACATGTCATGGTTGCATCACAAGACCATTGTGAGATAACAACATACTTCTATGACGACCTTCATATTTTCTTTGCAGTGAATTCACTTTTCAAACTGCTGTACACACTGAAACTTGGAACAAACTATACATCATTAATGACATGCCCCGCTATTCATTTGTAAGCTTCAAACTTGTTAACAAGACATCCCATAGTCTTGCTGAGACAGTGGAACTGTACAGACAGGTAAAGGAGTTGATTATCCTTCCACTTGGGCGGTTGGTTCCCTGTTCTATCGTATTTAGATGGGTTTGGCATGAGCCATACTTGTCTATATGCATACTGATGAGTTCGGCCTTGGATGAACCCATTATGTTATTCTTCTGACTTCAGGGTGACAAGTTTGACAAGCTAAATTTATTATGTTTTTTTTCTGACTTCAGGGTGACAAGTTTGACAAGCCAAACTTATTATGTTTTTTTTCTGACTTCAGGGTGATGAGTTTAACAGGGGCCAAACCCATCATAATGATGCTTCCTTTACCTAAATCTGCTATATTCCCGGGGGTCCAAACATTCCCCTGGAGCTTTTGGTACAATTTTGTTTCTACGTCAGACTTTCTCATGTATGCCTCATCTGTCTTGTCCATTTGGTTTTTGACTTGTCCATTCCATGTGCCCTGTGGTTGGTCTGAGTGTGAGGGTGATAAAACGATGTTTACTAAATTTTACCAATCCATTTCAGATCACACCTCCCCAGTTGGGAAGCTTTTTTCATCCCCTAAAACTCAAATATTTAGGAGATAAGGGTAGGGTTCTCCCACCTTCTCCTTGGAGAATCACTTCGTCTTGAATCTTGATTGACAACTGCCCCTTTAAACCAATCTGCCAATGCTTGAGCTCTCCTCTTCTTGTTGTCCTCACCTTCTTTTGGTGTTAGTATTTTCCTTAAATTCCTTCTTTGCATTAGGTGCAAAGTCTTCAACAGAAGGCAGCAATGGACCTTCATCTTAATATGGTATAGAAGGCTCAAAGAGACATAGTTGTCAACATTTACAACCCAATACATCTTCATGTATGGAGGCATGTTGAGTTTGAAAGGATCTATGATCTCAAAAAGGCCATACACTACTGGCTTAAGCTTCTTTGCTTTCCCTTGTAGCCTGTGTTTGCTTAAGTGAGCCTAAATGTTGTCCTCAACTCGGAATTTGTGCTCATTTATGTTGATGTTTTCTTAAGGACCGTATGCTTGAGCTCTTGGGAGCAAAAGATGGAGATTCACTACACTGGTGCTCAGTTGTCTTGATGTTCATCATTTCTTGATTACAGATTTTGACACTCAGTTTCTGACTCAACGTGAAGATGTGGTTATGAGGTTTATTGTATCTTCTTTCTAGAAGTGACCAATGTTTTAAAAATCGGAACCGGACTCGGAACCGGTCAAGGGTTGGACTGGATCGGAACTGGAATTGGACCGGTTCAAACTCTATGAACTGGTTTACTAAAAAACACATAAAAATAACATTTTTAAAGAAAACAATATATTTGAAAGATTAGAAACCATGATTCCAACAATTACACACAAAATATGCATAGTTTGCTCATGTATATAGTACCATAGTTGGAATACTCGCATTCGGCAAATACTCGGTAGACCCCCAAAAAAAAACTCGGCGAAAACTCGGCAATATTCGGCCAATACTCTGGAATACTCGGCAACTTAAAAAATACTCAAATTTCTTTAAAAAAACATAAATTTGCAGCCAAAACTGTGTATTTGCAGCATTTTCTTTCATTGCTATTAATGCTTTCTTTTTGTTAGGACCTTTACGATAGCATTCAGTCTTGTGTCTGAGGATGTGCAAATTGGAGTGTAAACACAAAAAAAACTCTTGAAATAGCAAAAAAAAACCTACGCATCTGTTGATATGTGAAGTCAACATTTGAATAAGCAGGTTGTGACCAAGTTGGCAGGTGGGACGATTAGTCCAAACATGGGAGAAACTCGCCGAGTTTTCGCGAGTACTCGCCGAGTTTTGGAAAGCTATCCAGTATTTTTAATTACTAATCTGTCTATAGGTGATCAAAGCTCATGATTCTTTCAGAAGATTGCAAGAAGTTGCTTGGTCCAAAAAGGTGCAAAAATGGATTTTATGAAAATAAGAAAAATATTGCCATCAATGCGTAGAGCTTGAGAAAATATACACTTTTAGAATAAACGACACCTGAAATGGAGCCACAGAATGAAAGTTATGGCACATGCAAGTTTTCGCTGCTACATCTTCCTAAACCCTTTCCAAAAATGCAAATTTTATTCTTTCCTTCACCAAAAATCCAAAAAAGGAAAGAAATGCCAAAAAAGGAAAAAAATCTGACTCGACCGGTTCAGGATGAAACCGGACCGGTTCGACCGGTTTGGTACTAAACCGGCCGGTTCCTTACAAAAACCGGCCGGTTCAGTACCAAACCGGTCGAATGGTTCGGTTTTTAAACCGGTTCATGTCTAAATATGTTGAACCGGTTGAATCGGCCGGTTCCGGTTCGATTGGTTTTTAAAACACTGGAAGTGACATATGACTATCCTCATTAAGTGAGTCCATCTCTCTATGAGTTGAGGATAGATGTAACTTGTGATGCTTTGTCTAAATGTATATCTTCTATTCTGAAATGATTTGTCATCAGTGAGATTGCTCGTTACAGAGATTTTCGATAATAAGGCAATGCTTTATTTTAATTTTCAGCATTTATACTTGGAATGGGGGATTGTGATACTAATGTCATTTCTATTAGCTTGAATCCAGTTCGTACAAGGCTACTAGATAGTGTATTTGTAATCCTATTTGGGTGACTTGACATGAATTTATATGAACTTGTCACACACTTGTCTAGTGCTTTCTTTACCTAGATGACACAAGTGACGGATGCTTTGGTTGATGGCACGACCTTCTTGTGTTATATATAGCTTCATTATATGTAGGGAAACCTGCCCCTATTCGGTTGGTACATGAGCTTCTTCGTGTAATAGTTGTTGATGTGATCTCTTTTCTAGTCTTTGGCATCTTTTATAGAGGTGGATTATGTATTTGGTAGTCCTGATGCCCTTATAGAGGCAGTCAGATCTGCATACTTCTTCATCTCTGCTAAGCATGCATATCTGCCAGAGTTGTCTTTAGATGGTAGTTGTACGGTTGGGAAGTGCGCTGGAACTATTCATAATTATGTTTTGTGTGGGTTAGCATCTTGTTTCCTTCTTCATTGAGTAACAAATCTTTTATGTTCACCCCATGGCTTTTATTTCCGTGTTAACTGTGTTTTGGGGTGGTGAATGTAGGATGAGTACTTATATCTCCTAGTGTATTCATCCACTTTTTGTGGTAATGCTCTTAAGGATTGCATGAGCCACGAGGCCAAGAGTTAGTGATAAGTCTAGATATCACTTATGTGGTGTGAGATATGTTCAAACCTTGGATAATTTGACAGTGATCATGTCTAGAGGATGCTCGTCTTGTGTAAGGAATTCTAACGCTTTGATCAGTATGGTATTTTGCAGTGTTGAGTACTTGGACGCCTTGGATGGGCTCTTCAAGGTGACAGAGCAATTCTGCCACCTTGGTGAAACCACCAAACCTGTGTATTGCCTAATCCTTAAATGTTCAGTGAACTTTTGACTCTTGCAAAACCGTACAATATGAATTCAGTTGTGAAAGATGGCTTCGGTGGATGATACTTGTGGACTGTCGCAAAGTCAGAAATTGGAATTTGGGAAATGCTTGCCTTGTTTAGACTTTCATGGCATGATTCAAATTTGATTGCACACTATTGTAAGATTCTGTGCCTTGAATTTTGTTGTGGTCATGAACTATGAACAAAGCTTAGGGATAGATGTGGACTTGGATTGTCATATTATGACATTTGTGCTTGCAATTTTGTATAAGATGATAGTCATAAAGATACCTTTGGGTGGTTTGGTTGTCTTGTAAAGAATGATTTGGTGATAAGTATAAACTCTAGTTCGATGAATGAATTAGGGTGTGATACTTATTGTTTAATAGGTGTATGAAAGGAACCTATCCACTCTTTTATTGCCTTGTGAAAACAAATTGCTAGAAAGCTTAGACATCATGTTCTTGCTATATAATAATTGTTGTTTTTTTTTTCCCAAAATGTAGAATGGCACCATTTGAGGGGACATGTCATATCCAACAAGTAGTTGACTACTTGTCAGGCATGACTCGCTCATTAGCATAAGATGAGTGTTTCAAGTGGTTATTCCTTATATTCCTTTAATGCATGTGTAACTCAATTAGACGGTTGCATAACACCTTGATGTGTCAAGCTATCTTAAACGTCAGGCAAAAATTTATTTGTGGCTTTCAAAGGCAACTTGGATTACTTAAGGGCTAAACTGAAGAGTTGACTTCATGAAGCGTCAAAAAGGAAACGATTGTACTTTTACATAAAATGTGTAATTGAATAAGTCAAAGATGTCATTTATAGTGTTCATTTCATTACAAGTGGCTAAGTGCCACACAAAACAACCTTCTACCCCTTTACTCTTAGGCGTTGCTTCTGCTGGTATTCCCTATCCCAAATGTGTTCGCATTCACCTTCACAGTTGCTCCCTAGCACACATCAACCTCGCCATTTCTCTCTCACGGCCACCTAATTGCCTAAACATCACCCAAATTTATGTCCTGTCACATGTATCCACATAATGATTTGCTCATTTTTGGGGGAAAAAAATTAATTGTTACACTCTCTTTGCATGTGTAGGTTGACAATCCCACCATTACGTTTCATGATTAATGTGACCGCTAAATCTGATTCGAATTTGATTGCACACAGTTGTAAGATTTTGTGCCTCGAAGTTTGTGGTCACGAACTATGAACAAAGCTTAGGGATAGATGTGGACTTGGATTGTCATATTATGACATTTGTGCTTGCAATTTGTATAAGATGGTAGTCATAAAGGTACCTTTGGGTGGTTTGGTTTTCATGTAAAGAATGATTTGATAGCAAGTATAAACTCTAGTTCGACGAATTAATTAGGGTGTGATACTTCTTGTTTAATAGGTGTATGAAAGGAACCTATCCACTCTTTTATTGCCTTATAAAATCAAATTGCTAAAAATCTTAGACATTGTGTTCTTGCTATATAACGATTATTGTTTTTTTCCCCAAAATGTAGAATGGCACCATTTGAGGGGACATGTCATATACAACAAGTAGTTGACTACTTGTCAGGCATGACTCGCTCATTAGCATACGATGAGTGTTTCAAGTGGTTATTCCTTATATTCCCTTAATGCATGGGTAACTCAACTGGATGGTTGCGTAAGACTTTGATGTGTCAAGCTATCTTATACTTCAGGCAAAAGTTTATTTGTGGCTTTCAAAGGCAACTCGGATTACTTAAGGGCTAAACCGAAGAGTTGACTTCATGAAGTGTCAAGAAAGGAAACGATTGTACTTTTACATAAAATGTGTAATTGAATAAGTCAAAGATGTCATTTATAGTGTTCATTTCATTACAAGCAGCTAAGTGCCACACAAAACAACCTTCTGCCCCTTTACTCTTAGGCGTTGCTTCGGCTGGTATTCACTATCCCAAATGTGTTTGCATTCACCTTCAAGGTTGCTCCCTACCACACATCAACCTCGCCATTTCTCTCTCACTGCCACCTAATTGCCTAAACATCACCCAAATTTATGTCCTGTCACATGTAGCCACATAATGATTTGCTCATTTTTGGGGGAAACAAATTTAATTGTTACACTCTCTTTGCATGTGTATGTTGACAATCCTGCCATTACGTTTCATGACTAATGTGACCGTTAAATCTATTTAGACCCGTCTAAGTCCCAACAAAGCAATGTATTGGCATAACATGCATCAAAATTATTGCTATATTGGTATGCAACTCCGAATTAAATACACATATGTGCTTGGGAAAACATACTCTTGCTTGCATTTTGGAGTGCGAAAACACCGCATGGATGTCATATTTACATTATGACTGTAAAGCTCTCTGCAACTTGCTTTGCGTGGTTGGGGATTGAAGTTCAAGCATTGGATTTTGCTCAATGGGATTGTGAATGCTGGTTTGTTGTCACCCTTGTTTTTCGTTCTGACAAGATTGGTACACGAGTTGCATTATAAAACTTCATTATTATTGAATATGAGAATGATTACATTTATAGGCCTATTGTTCTCATTAAACTTAGTAGTCGATCCTTATTACAAGCAACCACACAATCCCTATTTGGTGGACATGAGTTGTTATCACAACTCATCACACCTACATAACTTATTCTTCTCACCTAGATAGCTAACAATATTATTCTTAATGTTACCTACGTATCACAACATGTGAGTACCAAGATTATTTCCAACATTCTCCCTTAGTATGAATATGGGAAAATGAAATACACTCAATAACTGAAGCAAACATGTTCTAGACACATACTTTGATGAATGAGAACTTATCAACCAAGCCATAGTTGGGAACACATTGAACATTTCATGGGAACTCATCAACTGAACCAAACAAAATTAGTGGGAATGACCTTATTACAACGTTGATAAAGAACACATTCTACTACACCAAAATTGGTATGGACTTCCACTCTAGTTTCATTAATCAATAATACACCACACCCAATAAACAAAATATGAAATTGAGGATTGGATCCTCATCGTCTTCTCCTATGTAACCATGGTTTTTTTTTATCGTTGCCATTTGATTGTGAACAACGTAATTGGTACCCAGTGCCACTAGTCACCAATCTCATCATTAGTTGGTTTGGCATACGTATTTAGCCCCTATAGCAATGTGCAACCTCTGAGATAGCGGTGGACTCAAGGATGTTGTTTGGTTTTATTCCCCACTTGCCTCCAACTTCTAGTAACATGTTGCTCACTCAACAAGATATACTTTACAACTGTATATATCGTTTTTGTGAACAAATGCCCCCACAAAATCGGAAATACATCTTTTTTTAGACATAGTGTTCGCCCAATAATGCATCCATCACAAAAGTTTGTTTAAATTGACTCGTACAACATACATTAGTTTTCCTTATTAATAGGATTTTATTTATTAAAAATGGCTTTAATCTAAAAACCTTATTACACGATAAACACCACTTGTAAAGTGACACTATATGAATAATTATTTATATTACAAATAACTCAAACTGTATGATAAAGGGTAATTTACGTTAAATTGTGAAAAACACTCTGCTACTTGGTTTTATGTTTTGTATGCCTACCACCTTTGGGTGTTCAAAGCTCATCAAATCGCCTCCTGCGGGATTTTTTCCCTACATGCGATTGCATTTACTTTGGTTTTTTAGGCATTCCTACCTTCAGGCAAATATTTTATAAGTGGCCTCCCATTCGCATAATCGAGTTATTTCGACTGCGACAGGCTGTCATGGCACCTCCAGGGAAGCAACTGAAGAAGTTTGTGCTCAAAATATTCTACGAAGTAATGTTTTTGCCCCCGATATCTTATTACCAGTTAAGGAATTTAATTCTGCATGTCATTGGCTTGAGAAATTTTGCATGACAAACTATTTTGTTGGAAGGATTCCCTCTAAAAGCATACTTAACTCTTGGGTGCAAATGCCCTGGTCCCAATTTGGCATCAAGTTGGACTCTGTCCAGAATATGATCAAAGGGTTTTTCCTGTTCCGTTTTGCTAACCGAACAAATGTGGTTGTGGTGCTGCATAAGTCCACCTAATATGTTCATAGTTCCATCCTCATGGTGTCCCCTTGGACTCGAGTTTATGGTTTCCGAGCATACAACTTTTAAGGTCCTAGTTTGGGTGGATTTTCTAGGCCTTCCCATGCCTTATTATCACTTGTTAGACCTCATTGCTCCCTTTATAAATGGGTCATTACCAAATAACCTCTTCGGTTCTATGTTGTCAGATCTTAATGACGAGTCTGTGTTGAGGTCATCCTTTCTCGAGACCTCAAGGAAACCATTGGCATCCAAATGGGGGAAATCCTGGTACACTCAACAGGTGGTTTACATTAACCTCCCCAATGCATGTTTCTGATGTCAATCTATAGACCATAGATTCATAATTGCCCTTTGTTAGCTCAGTGTAATAGAAAAATTTCAAAGCCCAATGTTGTGCCTTCTCAAGCCTCTGGCGAAGATGGTTACACCATAGTGGGTCACAAACATAACTATAACAAAGCCCTCGTTCTCCACCATGTTCCATACACTTCCAAGGCCATTAAATCACAAGCTAGCCAATTGATGTTTGTGCAGACCCTTCCTAAGCCAGTTGGAGCTTACTTCTCCAAGCCTTCTATGGTTTTTGCCACGCCATCTCAAGAGATTGTGTTGGCTACTCCACTGCAACGTTCTTTTCCTTTTGGGGCATCCATGGAGTTAATGGGTTTTCAAATTGTTTTACAAGATAAAGGTGATTTCTTGTCTGTCTCACAACTTCTAGTTTCTCGCCTGATGCAGGAGCATTATATGCAAGCAAAATTCTTTATTCATCATATATTGAGCTCAATTTGTAGTCCTGTAATCTAGGAGTGGGGAAGAACTACTTTTCCCTCCATTTGTAGTTATTTGAATTGAAATTGTATGTAAACTAGGCTAGTAAGAGTGAATGTGCTTGGCTAGGTGAATTAGGTGGAGTAAGAAAGTTGTTATACTAAACAAGGCTTTTTGAGCAATGTAAATAGTCAACATCTATCTTGTACAAGATGTGAGGATAGTTTGGATAAAGATTATCCTATACTTCTATGTTTGGAGTGTGGTTGAGCTCTTTTAGTGAAGAATAAGTTAATTTAGGAGTTTGAATAGGGAATTGTTTTGATCAAGATCCATTCTTGGGTCAAGGAGTTGATGGAAAATGCTTTGTACGGTGGATGAAAACGCGTATAAACTGTGTATGACGTTATGAACAATAAAAATGATTTATGTTGTGTGAAAATTGTGTGTTTTGTTAAGACTGTGTTAAGGGTTTCTAAGTGGACAATGAACTAAAACCCCCATAGTCATCTAAATCCACACTAAGACTTCTACTATTACATCGAAGAGGTAGAGGGGAGGACTATAAGTCTATTAAAATTTACTACAGCTCTTGACAATAATTATTAAGGGTTTTATAGCCAAAATTGTGTTCACGACCTGAAACTAGGGCAAAGGATAAATTTTGTTTTAACTGATAGAATTCGATGAAGTTTAGATGTAATCTTTTCCCCACACCAAGGAGGAAGACTGCCAAATTTGAGCTCGAACAAACACGTGTGAACGAAAAATCTATGACAAAAAAATCTCAAAGCAGGGGCATCAAATAGTGGACAAGGAAAAGATAAGAAACGAATAAATTTTGGATCAAGTGAATGTTTCAAAGCCTAAGATTGTTAAGGATGATGTTTTAGAGCATGTATAAGATGTCTACAAGGTTTTTAAGGTTTAAGGAACTCCTTTGACTTGACTGTCATAAAATACAGTTAAAAACTAGACCCCAAATAAGACTGTCAAACTCTGTTTATAAAAGTTTCATCAAAGGAAACCCTAGATAGTGTGCATTCATGTTTTCGGACTCCATAAGAGTTACTAAGAAGTCATTTTAAAGCTCTGAAACTCAGTATATTGAGAATTACACTTAGAAAAGGTGTAAAAGTAGGTAAAAAGACAAAGTTGGGACATAGCATATGCTAGAAAGAAGTTCTTGATGTAATGATATAGTGAATTGGGTCTTCATGGTAGTCACATGTTCAAAGGACCATGGAAATGATGACAAGTTTGGTTACTTGTGATAATAACATGACCTCTTTTATGTCTTAGTCTTGGACAAGAATTGAGTTCTTATGATCTAAGAAGGTATAGTCTCTGTTATCACCTAGAATGGTTATGTACAGTCACATATGCTTTGTCTAGTAATTCCATTTTCAGGGTATGATTATAGAAGGAAGAAATCTTAGTAAAAAAGCATCTAGAGAAGGATTACTATTGTTATAAGAAAGTAAGCATTGCTAGAGGATTATGATTGTAGGGTTGTAAGGAGATCACCTATAGTGTGGAGCTACTTAGTTAATACAAAGTCCTATGTACTAGATCTAATGTTGATCTAAGAGGTTTAGACGAGGAGTTGGAAGCAAGAAGATCATCTAAAGAAGGCATGTACAAAGTAAAGAATAATTGTTTGATTGAGGTATGAGAGCAAGACCTCATCATTGACAATTTGAATTAGATTAGATAAGATATGTGAGTGTATTATTCTTAGATGCACCTTAAGGGAGATGTATGAAGAACGTCTGATTTGTTTAACAGTTGGGAGCATATAAACAAAGATAAACATTTCTTATCATTTAAGTATAGACTATTGAGAGAACCCGTCTTAGAGGAAGAGTAGGATAAAGATGTTGGATATAGTGTTGAGTGTGAAGGAATTCCTTTGAGCAAGAATATGCATGACATGTTATTCGAAGTTTCATTTCCATATGCAAAGGTCCTCATATGCATATAGATTCATAGAGTGATTGCTTAAAAGGAAGGTTGGATGGTTTACAGGAAAGTGCTCAACTAGAAATTGTTTCAAGGTATGATAACACCCATCTTTTTTGGTATTAGAGCATGGTGCTCTTTGAATGATGAATTGTATTAATGTTATTATGAAAAACATTGTTGGATACACGGATACATAGAATGGGTAAAGCTATATTGAGGTAAAGCAAAGTGAAGCATTTTTTTATATGACTGATCAGTTCCTGAACATTGTGACTTGCAGGAAGATTGAGATGCTTGATGAGAATTGGTGAAAAAAAGATAAGAGAGGCAAGAAGAAAATAGTGTGACACTGAAGGCCCTTAACCCATAGAGGTTTGAAGAAGAGTGAAGAATATCAGGTTGAAGCTCAATAAGAAATATAAGTCAATAGACTAAGGTGAAATAGACTTTGGTGAGACAAGTGAAGAGAAAAAACATACCAAAATACTAGGTACATAGAGAAGAAGAGCCTAGGTGAGGCATCTAGTAAGGTGAAATAAAATTATTAGGAGAAAAGATAAGAAAGTGAAAAAGAGATTGAGAAAGAGAAGAGAATAGATGAAGGGCTTAGAGAAAGAGAAAGAGTTACAAGAAAGAAGAGATAGATATGGAGAGAGAGATAACTGAGATTAAGCTAATCTTGGCATGTATAGAGAAGGTCTTGGAGGAGACAAAACAAAGATTCTTTGTAAGAACCAGGAAAAGAATACAACGACCTCTTAGAAGGAAGATTGAATAGAAAAAGAGAAAGAAATAGATCAGTAAGCTAAGGAGAGAAATTAAATTGTTAACAAAGAAACTTAAGAAGAGGAAAATGTTAGCATAATTTAGCATAGGCATATTTATTGCATTTTATTGCATTGTCTTTTATTTAATAATGTGCAACATGTGCACTCTAGTCTAGTGACTTGCATTCAATATTGTTATGTTGGATAACATTCAAGAATGGTATTAGTAGTAACTACATGTGCATGTGAGATGGGTCTTATCATCTCGTAGTTGGTGTTTGCTAGGGTGTCATGTCTTTCCATATGAGGCTGTCTAATATCTATAAATATTACAGCTCTTGCATTGTAATGTAATCTGATTTCATGATCAATAATATTTGTGAGGCTTTCGTCCCTCTTTGGTCATTGCAATCTTATTCTATTCTATCATTTGGTATCTAAGCTATACCATTATTATCAGAAAATGGAGACAAATTAGTGTCAAATATTTATTTCTGATTATTTCTTGTCATGGGTGTATATAGGTGAAAGAATGAATAAAATAGAACATTGGGAAAACATGACATTGGTTGCAAAAGAGGAGCAAGAACAACATTTTTGCATGGAAGATCAAATGTTTATGTCATTTGAGTAGGAGGAAGTGGAGATATGCTATCCAAAAGGAGAGATGTTAGGTGAAGGTGAAGGAGTATTTGCAGATCCATGTCATCAAAATTTTCTTTGTAATGTTGTCTTTGACAATGAAAATGTAAATTTTCAATAAGATGAATTGTATAAACAAACAATAGAACTATTTAATAAGCTAATAGCGATATGGACGTGTGGAAGAAGCACCTATTGAAGTACTTGTGAAATCTTGATATGTAGTAGGAAGAAGTGTCTCATATGACACAAATGAAGGATAAATCAGCCTTTAATCAAGATATGAAAGAAAAAGAAGAATATTTGTAGTTGGTTATGAGAAAATTAGAGAAATTAAGCCTCATAGGAGATGAGGAAGACATGAAGAAGATGAGATGAATCTATTGGATCTCTTGAATTAAAAAGATTCTTATGGAGGGGACAATTTTGTCTAAAAAAATTGAATGTAACATTGTTTTTGAGCATGTGTGCATATAGGTTTAGAAGATGAGTTAGCAAAATAAGAATAAGTGGATTATTTATTCACTCATGGGAGCCAAGAACAACTTGAAGCTGAGATAAAAGACGTGGAAAACTTGGTCTACAATTACAATGCAGCTGAGAGATGACTGTGAAAGGATGAATAATAGAGAAACTCAAGAATATGTTGAAGGAAAATAACAATTACATGAAGGTCTCAATGTTTTATAGTTAATGATACATTTGATTTTGTTGATGTATAAGTGAAGAGCATAGAAAAAATAACTCTTGAGAAAGTTTAAATGGATAATCTACAAGAAAATATCTTCATTTTGAAGGATGACACTATGGAGAAAAAATACAAACATGACAAGAACATTCATGAGGCAAGAGGAGTTGCACTAATTCAATATAATTATAAGACAAGGAAGAAAAATAAGCAACCTTTGAGTTGGATCTTAAATTTTTATTTGATGGGGAATCTGATGCAGGAGCATCATATGCAAGCAAGATTATTCATTCATCATTTATTGATATCCATTTTTAGTCATGTAATCTAGGAGTGGGGAAGAAATAATTTTTCCTCCATTTGTAGTTATTTGAATTCAAATTGTATGTAAACTAGGCTAGTAGGAGTTAGTGTGCTTGTAAATAGGTTTGGCTAGGTGAATTAGGTGGAGTAAGAAAGTTGTTATACTAAATAAGGATATTTGAGCCATGTAAATAGTCAAAATTTATCTTGTACAAGCTATGAGTATAGTTTGGATGAAAATTATCTTATACTTCTATATTTGGAGTGTGGTTGAGCTCTTTTAGTGAAGAATAAGTCAATTTAGGAGTTTGAATAGGGAGTTTTTTTTATCAAGATCCATTATTGGATCAATGATTTGATGGAAACTGCTTTGTAAGGTGGATCAAAAAGTGCATAAACTGTGTATGAGGTTATGAGCAATAACAATGATCCTTGTTTTGTAAAAATTGTGTATTTTGTTAAGATTGTGTTAAGGGTTCTAAGTGGATAGTGAACTAAAATCCCCACAGTAGTATAAATCCCCAATAATACTTCTATTGTTACTTCAAAGAGGTAGCGGGGAGGATTATAAGTCTATTAAAATTTGCTAGAGCTCTTGACAATAATTATTAAGGTTTTTATAGCCAAAATTGTGTTCACAACCTAAAACTAGGGAAAATGATAAATTTTGTTTTAATGAATAGAATTCGATGAAATTTGAATGTAATCTCTGCCTCACACCAAGGAGAAATAATTCCAATTTCAATCTCGAACAAGCACATGTGAATGAAGATATCTATGACAAAAAATTCTCAGAGCAGGGAAGTCAAACAATGGATAGGGAAAAGGTAAGAAACAGATAAATTTTGGATCAAGTGAATGTTTCAAAGCCTAATACTGTTAAGAATGATGTTTTATAGTAGGTATAATATGTCTATAAGGTTTTTAAGGCTTAAGAAACTCCTTTTACTTGATTGTCATCAAATAAATTTATAAACTAGACCCCAAATAAGACTGTCAAACTCTTTTTATACAAGTTTCATACATCAATTTTATGGTTCAATTAATCAAAAATTGATTAATTCCTCTTTATAGATGCACCTCAATCTGATTTCTAATCATAACACTGAAATGTGCATTTGTTTAAACTTTGTGGATTATGGATACTGAAATGAAATCTTCAATCCAATTTCTCATTTTAATGATGAATTTCTTAACCAAATTAATAAAAATCTAAAACTAAATTTTATCTGATCAAAAGCTTCATCCAAAATAGAAATAAACATCCACAACATGATATTGATAACAGAGTTCACCTGAAGGCTACGTCTCCGGATTCTCGAAAAGAGAATCAATTCATTAAAGTCCAATGAAGTACAATTACCCTTAAATAATGACAAATATACCTTTAAAACCTACAAATGGGATGACCTAAGACTTTGGGAACATTACATGTTACTAGAAACTATTTCCAAGTCTATTTATGGCCCTTACAGTGTCTTCACAATGTGACCCCCCTACAACTGTTCCCAAAAAACACCTACAAATGGAGATTTTAAACACTACATGAAAATAAATTACATTTCTAGAATCCTCATGAAATTATGAGAACTTTTAATTTTTACACCAAGGTCTAAGTTCGGCCCCTAAGTACCCCAAAATTTAAGGTTTTCCAATTCTGCCTCTTGTTGGTCTACACACAGTCTACTCTATGTGCTTTAATAAAACCCACCCTAATTTTTTAACTACATCGAATGAGCCATCGTTAGTCAGTTAAAGTGATGTTTTGCTTTGGACCCTATGGGTCATAGGGGTTCGAGCCACTGGAACATCCTTTTACCTGCCGGTCATTTATTTAACTGTGGGGATAAAATCCCACATTTGCAGTGAGAGAGGTGGCCTTGTTGTTTATAAATGGGTGGGTCGAATCTATCAACTATGGTATACTTTCATGCCATGAAATCATTTCTTTGCCACTTTTTCTAATTGCAATGGTTCTCTAGACTCAATTCAGGGATGAGTTGTGTGACTGTTGTGTTGGTTGACATGTCACACCCAATGTCATTCGTTGATTTTTGAGGTGTTAATATGATTGCCAAGTTGTGCATAGTTGCCAGTTTGTTGGATTTTTAAATAAATCATTGCACCAAGTTCACTATGGTTCTACGAGTCATACATCGAGTCATGTCATTGATCGTTGGAATATGAGTCTGTTGGAATCGACCATTATGCTGAGTTGTGGGTGGATGAGGCACTGAGAATAATTTTTATCCCTGGGCTATGTGGATACAATATATAAGGTCGAGAATAGGGGATAGCTTGAACAATCCCGTACCATATGGACATAATCCTGAACAATGTGGAAATAATGTGATCAACTTGGTGGGGAGTTGATCACCCCACTGAGCTAAAAATAGCTCACCCAAGCTTTGTAATACCAATATAGTCCTACAATGTAAAATTCAACTCTCCAATATAATATAGTCCCACATTGGACAAGTTATAGAGAGATATATGGCATATATAATCAAAATTTGATAATGATAATATGAAAAAGGTGGAAAAATACCCCTCCTTCAAAAGAGTGTGTCAAACCTGGCTGAGGGTCCTTAGCCAAAAAACAACATGGCCCACCAAATCTTTCATTTGTCGAAGACCGAAGGCACTCAAACATAAAATTTTAACCTTTTTCACCTTTTTGCCAAACTGCCACGTGTCAACGCATGATTCGTCTAGTTGACTGTATTTGACCCATTTTCAAACCAAACCTTTGACCAATGATAACTTCTGCATCCAGACTTTGTTCCTAGAGTTCTACATACCATCAAAAAGGTCTTAGACAGATCTATAATGTGGTCATGGTTTAGGGAGGTTTAGGAAACTTCCAACACCTAAAAAATCCTCTAGATCACTCCTCCCAACTGGGAATGATTTTTTTGTCCACAAAAAGTTGTTTATCAACCCACAAAACATGTTAACTCTAATCTGCATTACACAAACACATATAGGAACCAAAATAGCATTATAGGTTAATTAAATGCAAATAGTTTATTAGATAGTCACATAAATCAATTAGATAATAACACCCAATCAAGCTAGTGTCCAACTGATACACTGCAACCCTGTCAACTCTACAAAAATTGTGAACTGTCAAATCCCAACTGTGAATGCCATCACAAACAACAATCACAAATAATAACACCCATTCAATTTAATGGAAAACTAGTGTTCAACTGTCACTTTGTGATATGGCTGATTACTTAAATTACAATTCCATAAAAATATTCAGTATTCAGACATCTAGACTGCCCACAATTAGGCTAGTGTCCATTTCCTATCTAAAATTGGAAAACTACAAATATTCACTATCTAAAATGTTTAGACTATCAACACCAAAAATAGCTATAGTCAAGACTAAATCCACGTGAATTTTCCCAAAATCACTGTAATGCCATCACAAACAATTGGTCAAATAATAACACCCATTCTATTGCGGAAGCTAACTTGCTCAACTGAAACTTTGTGATATGGTCTATTATAACTGCAAATATTCACTATTCAGAATAATTAGACCATCAATGCCCAAAAATAGCTATAGTCAAAATCTAAATCAATGTGAATCTGCCAATTCTATCCATACATACTGAACTGTAAAAGGATAGATCAAACTGTAATTGTGCTTACCCAAAATGGTGAACTGTCATCTGCTGCAAATGATCACCATGCATACCTGCACACCAGTTTTTTAGTGCAAATAATGTACACATCAATTGTAACTACATGGGGTAGCTACAAATACACGCCCTAAAAATAAGGGTAGTCATGAATGTGTAATTACCCTGTGAAGACACAATAAATTTGTATATTACCTATAAAATCAAAAAGGTGTCACATACTTTGCACAATGACATTTAACAACTGATATTGAAATGCAAATTTCCAAAAATTAGACATTTACCACATGCCCACTGAATCTTCATACTGTTGATAAAAATAGAAAATGGTATATTGTCATCCTTTAACATGTAAGAAGTAAAAAATATGAGTATTTTAAACCTATCTCCCAGATCCTCTTACAGGTGACCCCAATTTCCAATTTCATAGCAATTAAAAACATGTGAATTTATCCTTCAACATACACTAGAAATCCACAAATTACTCTAAAAATTTTTGCATTGTTTCAACAAATAGCTATGTAAAACAAATCTATCCAACTCACATGAGCCTACATTCTCCATATCAAAATAGAATGGACTCATCAGTGGTTTCACAATGGATAGCTTAAAGGTTGATTTAAAAACCGTGGTTCAAAAAATTCCTTTACCTTGACTCCAACTTGTCTTACCATACACTGGATGGTTTGTTGGATGAAGTTTCCAACAGTTATCAACCTGATGCCCACTCACCTGATGATAAGTGCAAAAATTCCTCTTGTTGTCTTGCTTCCGAGGTGAGGAATCAAGTTTACCATGTCTTGCCAAAGTAGCTATAAGATTGGTTTTCATCTCATCTACAAAATTTGCAACTGCCTATAGTGCACTTGTACTTGTTTAACCACTGAGCTAACTGCACCAATTGAAGCAATCATTGTTAAATCAGATTAAACTGGAAGCAAAATATTGAGCTTAAACCAACTCTGATACCAAACTTGATCTAAAAATGGGATCACCTGAAGATAAATTTTCAATTTTAATCATTCCCAAGGATCTTGGAATTCAACATCAATTTTATGGTTCAATTACTCGAAAACTAATTAATTCTTGATTTTAGATGTACCTCAATATGATTTTTTGCTCATAACACTGAAATGTGCATTCATTTGTACTTTGTAGATTATGGATACTGAAATTGAAATCTTAATCCAATTTTCTCATTTTTAATCGATGAATTTATTAACCAAATTAATAAAAATTCATAAACTGAATTTTATCTAATCAAAAGCTTCATCAAAATAAAATAAACATCCACAAAAACATGATATTGATAATGGAGTTCACCTGAAGGTTGCATCTTTGAATTTCATAAAGAGAATCGATCCATTAAAGTCCAATGAAATACAATTACCCTCCAATAATATAAAATAGACCTTTATACCTGCAAATGGGATGATCTAAGACTTTGGGAACTTTGTAATTTACCATAAATTGTTTCCAAGTCTATCTGTGGCCCCTACAATGTCTTCACAGTGTGATCCCTCTGCAACTGTTCCCAAAAAACACCTACAAATGGATATTTTTAAACACTACATGAAAAAAATTACATATTATGGAATCCTCTTAAAATTTGATATTTTTTCATTTTTACACTATGATGCCTAATTCGGCCCCTAAGTGCCTCAAAACTGAGGGATTTCTATCACTGCCCCCTGCTCCTTATACACAGTCTGCAAACTGTGTTTTACAAATAGTCTGCGAGCTCATTTTTATACCGGTGTCGAGCTCCTTAGGTGAGCTGGCGAGTCCGATGGCAAGGTTCAGGAGTTCGAATCTCACCTTATCCTTTTGTGTTGGGCCATTTTTATAATAGTGGGGAAAGTCCCACATTTACTGTGGAATAGGGGGGATTGGTGTTTAAAATGGGCTCAACCACCCAATGTATACGTGACTTTGGCAAAGCCACACATAGGCCTTTTTTCTTCCACACCTATCCATTGGCTATAGATTCCAATGGGCTTCTGTGTATTGTTGAGCTCTAGATCATGAATTTTCCACCCATTTCAAGTGTTCACTATGTGCAAATGCATATTGCCCTGGGTTGGGGTGAAGTCCTCTGACTACGAACATTGTGCAAATGTTGATCCATTATTGCTTTGGTGTGTTGTTGGATAGATAAGATGAGTCCGAGCTATATGGTTTGTTTGACCTACCCTATGCTATTCTCAAACCGATCAACATGAATAAGAATGAGATATATGGGCTGACTAAGTTGGAATATATTAATAATGTTATGCCAATAATTAGGTGTTGAGTTATATGTTTATCCAATGCCAAGTCATAAGATAAATACCAATGTGTTGTCCTAAGGTAATATGATAAACCCAAGCAATGTGGAAACAAATGTGATCAACTCGGTGGGGAGTTGATCACCCCACCGAGCTAATAAAATAGCTCGAGCCTGAGCTACATAATACAAGGAAATATACATGCCTGCAATGCAAAAATTAACTCTCCAATACAAACATAGTCCCACATTGGGAAATGTTAGAGAGATATATGGCATATAAAATTGTAAATAAAATAATGGCAATATGAGAATAGGTAGAAAATGCACCCCTCCTATAAAAGAGTGTGCCAAACCTGGCTTAGGGCCTCCAGCCAGAAAATAGCGGGGCCCACCAAATTTTTCATGTGTCGAAGACTGGAGGCTTGAAAACACAAAATTTAAGCTTTTTTCACCTTTTTTCCAAACTACCACGTGTCAACCCATTATTCACTAGTTGATCATTATTGACCTTTTTTCAAACCACATCTTTGATCTGCGATAACTTCCACACTCGGACTCCGTTCCTAGAGTTCTACATACTGTCAGAAAGGTCTCAAAACACTTTATAGCGTGGTCACAGTTTAGGGAGGTTTAGGAAACATCTTAGTCAAAGATCATCTAGAGAAGGACTACTATTGTTATAAGAAAGTAAGCATTGCTAGAGGATTATGATTATAGGGTTTGAAGGAGATCACCTATAGTGCGGAGCTACTTAGTTAATACGAATTCCTATGTACTAGATCTAAAGTTGATGTCAGAGGTGCAAATGAGGAGTTGGAAGCAAGAAGACCATCTAAAGAAGGAAGGTACAAAAGTAAAGAAGAATTGTATGATTGAGGTATGAGAAAAAGACCTCATCATTGACAATTTGAATTAGATTAGATAAGATAGGGGAGTGTATTATTATTAGACGCACCTTAAGGGAGATGTATGAAGAATATCTGTTTTGTTTAACAGTTGGGAGCATATAAACAAAGATAAAATTTTCTTATCATTTAAGTACATGCTATTGAGAGAATCGGTCTTGGAGGAGGAGTAGGATAAATATGCTTAATACAATGTTGAGTGGGAATGAGTTCCTTTGACCAAGTATTTACATGGCGTGTTATTCAAAGTTTCATATCCATATGCAAAGGTCCTCATATGAACCTAGATCCATAGAGTGATTGCTTAAAAGGAAGGTTGGATGGTTTATAGGAAAGTTCTCAACTAGAAATTGTTTCAAGGTATGAGAACACCCATCATTTTTTGTATCAAAGTGTGGTGCTCTTTGAATGATTAATTGTATTAATGTTATGGTGAAAAAATATTGGATACAGGGATACAGAGAAGTGGAATTGAGAAGAGAATGGGAAAAACTATATTGAGGTAAAAAAAAGCGTAGCATTTTGTTTTTATATGAATGATCAGTTCTTGAACATTGTGACTTGTAGGAAGATTGATAAGCTTGACGAGAATTGGCTAAAAGAAGATAAGAGAGGAAAGAAGAAAATATTGTGACAATGAAGGCCCTTAACCCATAGAGGTTTAAAGAAGAGTGAAGAAGAGCAAGTGGAAGCTCAAGAAGAAAGAGAAGTAAATAGACCAACGTGAAATAGACTTGGGTGAGACAAGTGAAGAGGAAAAATATACCAAAATACTAGGTACAAAGGAAAAGAGCCTAGGTGAGGTATCTAGTCAGGTGATACAGACTTGCTAGGAGAAAAAATAAGAAAGTGAAAAAGAGATTGAGAAAGAAAAGAGAAGAGTCACAAGAAAGAAGAAATAGATGCGGAGAGATAGATAGCTGAGATTAATCTAATCTTGGCATGTATAAAGAGGGTTTTGGAGGAGATAAGACAACGATTCTTTGTAAGAATTAGGAAAAGAATACAATGGCCTCTCAAAAGGAAGATTGAATAGAAAAAGAGAAAGAAAGAGATCAGTCAGCTAAGGAGAAAAATCAAATTGTTGACAAAGTAGCTTAAGAAGAGGAAAATGGAGACAATCCATCTCAAATGTTTATTTCTAATCATTTCTTGTCATGGGTGCATACATGTGAAAGAATGAATAAAAGAGAGCATTGGGAAAACATGACATTGGTGGCAAAAGAGGAGCAAGAACAACATTTTTGCATGGAAGATCAAATATAGATGTCATTTGAGTGGGAGTAAGTGGAGATATGCTATCCAGAAGAAGGAGAGGTGTTAGGTGAAGGTGAAGGAGTATTTGTAGATCCATGTCATCAAAATTTTCTTTGTAATGTTGTCTTTGACAATGAAAATGTAAGTTTGCAAGAAGATGAATTGTATAAACAAACAATAGAATTATTTGATAAACTAATGGGAGATGGATGTATGAAAGAAGCACCTATTGAAGTGCTTGTGAAATATGATGTGTAGTAGGAAGAGGTGCCTCATATGGCAGAAATGGAGGATAAATCATTCTTGAATCAAGACATGAAAGAAGAAGAAAAATATTTACAGTTGGTTATGAGAAAATCAGAAAACTTAAACCTCATATGAGATGAGGAAGACATGAAGAAAGATGAAGATATTAGAGCTCTTATATGAAGAAGATGCTATTTGCTATTTGAGGGGCAATTTTGCCTAAATTTTTTTAATCTAACATTGCTTTTGAGTGTGTGCATGTAGGTTTAGAAGATGAGTTAGCAAAACAAAGAGAAGTGGATAACTTATTCACTTATGTAGGTCCAAAACAACTTGAAGCCGAGACAAAAGACTTGGAAAAGTTGGTCTATAATGACAATGCAACTGAATATGATTTTGAGAGAATGAAGACTAGAGAAATTCAAGAAGATATTGAAAAACAAGAGAAATTGCAAGGGCAACCTGATGAGACTTCAAGGATTTAATGCTCCATAGTTGATGATATATTTGATTTTATACTAGTAGAAGTGAAGAACCTCGAAATAAGAGCTCTTGAGAGAGTTCAAATGGAGAATATACTAGAGGATAGCCTTATTTTAGAGGATGAAACTATGGAGAAAGAAGATAAACAAAAGAAAAACATTCATGAGGTAAGAGGAGTTATACTAATTTAGTACAATTGGAAGACAATGAAGAAAAAGAAGCAACCTTTGAGCTGGAGCTCAATTTTTTTTTTGACGAGGAATCTGATGCAGAAGAATCATACATAAGAACTATTCTTCATTAATCATATATTGACCTCCATTTGTAGTCATGTAATCTAAGAGTGGGGAAGAACCACGTTTCCCTCCATTTTTAGTTATTTGAATTCAAATTGTATGTAAACTAGGCTAATAAGAGTGAATGTGCTTAGCTAGGTAAATTAAGAAAGTTGTTATTCTAAATAAGGCTCATTGAGCCATGTAAATAGTCAAAATCTATCTTGTACGAGCTGTGAGGATAGTTTGGATAAAAACTATCCTTTACTTCTATGTTTGGAGTGTGGTTGAGGTCTTTTAGTGGAGAATAAATCAATTCAGGACTTTGAATAGCGAGTTGTTTTGATAAGATTCATTCTTGGATGAAGGACTTGATATAAAATGCTTTTTAAGGTGGATCAAAACGTGTATAAACTGTGTATGAGGTTATGAGCAATAACAACGATTCATGTTGTGTGAAAATTGTGTGTTTTGTTAAGACTGTGTTAAGGGTTTCTAAGTGCATAGTGAACTAAAACCCCCACAGTCATCTAAATCCACACTAATACTTCTCTTGTTACTTCGAAGAGGTATAGGGGAGGATTATAAGTCTATTAAACTTTACTAGAGCTCTTGACAATAATTATTAAGAGTTTTATAGCGAAAATTGTGTTCATGGCCGAAAACTAGGGCAAAGGATATATTTTGTTTTAACTGATAGAATTCAATGAAATTTGGATGTAATATGTGCCCCACACCAAGGAGGAAGACTGCAAGTTTGAGCTCAAACAAACACGTGTGAACAAAGATATCTATGAAAAAACATTCTCAGAGCATTGGAGTCAAACAATGGGGAGGGAAAAGGTAAGAAACAAATAAATTTTGGTTGAAGTGAATGTTTCAAAACATGATATTGTTAAGGATGATTTTTTAGAGTAGGTATAAGATGTCTACAAGTTTTTTAAGGCTTAAGGAACTCCTTTGACCATATTGTGATCAAATACAGTTACAAACTAGACTCCAAATAAGACTGTCACACTTTGATTATACAAGTTTCATTAAAGGAAACCCTAGGTATTGTTCATTCATGTTTTAGGAATCCATAAGAGGTACTAAGAAGTCATTCTTGAGCTCTCAAACTTAGTATAATGAGAATTATACTTAGAAAAGGCCTAAAACCAGGTAAAAAGACTGAGTTAGGAAAGATCATATGCTAGAAGGAAATTCTTGATGTAATGATATATTGAATTGAATTTTCATGGTAGTCACATGTTCAAAGGACCATGGAAATGATGACAAGTTTGGCTACTTGTGATAATAGCATGACATCTTTTATGTCTTAGTCCTGGACAAGAATTTAGTTCTTATGATCTAAGAAGGTATAGTCTTTGTCATCACCTAGAATGGTTATGTACAGTCACATATGCTTTGTCTAGTAATGACATTTTCAGGGTATGATTCTAGAAGGAAGAAAGCTTAGTCAGAGAGCATCTATAGAAGGACTACTATTGTTATAAGAAAGTAAGCATTGCTAGAGGATTATGATTGTAGGGTTGGAAGGATATCACCTACAATGTGGAGCTACTTAGTTAATACAAAGTTATATGTACTAGATCTAATGTTGATGTCAGAGGTTTAGATGAGGAGTTGGAGGCAAGAAGATCATCTAAAGAAGGCAGGTACACAAGTAAAGAAGAATTGTATGATTGAGGTATGAGACCAAGACCTTATCATTGACAATTTGAATTAGATTAGATAAGATATTGGGGTGTATTATTATTATATGCACCTTAAGGGAGATGTATGAAGAATGTCTGATTTGTTTAAGAGTTGGGAGCATATAAATAGAGATAACCTTTTCTTATCATTTAAGTACATGCTATTGAGAGAATTGGTCTTAGAGGAAGAGTAGGATAAAGATGATTGATATAATGTTGAGTGTGAATGAGTTCCTTTGAACAAGTATATGCATGATATGTTATTCAAAGTTTCATTTCCATATGTAAAGGTCCTCATATGCACCTAGATCCATAAAGTGAATGCTTAAAAGGAAGGTTGGATGGTTTGTAGGAAAGTGCTCAACTAGAAATTTTTTCAAGGTATGAGAACACCCATCATCCCCGAACAACAAGAACTTGGTGCTCTTGCAACCCTTCTCACCATCTTGAGGAAGGCAAGATTGCAAATTTTACCAAATAGAAAGCTCAATGTAGTGAAGTTTTGCTTTCTAACCAACAACAGGTTTTGCAGAACAATTACAACTCCTTTTAGGGTTTGAATTCAGAGGATATGTCTCTGGATGCTCATTTTTAATGAATTGTTTCTCCTAAAATGCTAGGGGTCTAGAAAACTCCACTCACTAGTACATTGTGTGATATTTTCTGAAGCGATTTCCAAAGATGGACATTATATGTTTATAAGAAGTTAAGGTGGTAGGATTTATGCTATCCACGATCACTAAATTTATCTATCCAAATATTTTAGCTCTGGCTAGTCATCATGAGCATTGTCGTGGAGGAATTACAACATTTCTCGACCCTAAATGGAGGCCTTATTATGTTAATCATGGATGTGACCCGACAAAACATATCATATGGGTGTTATTTGACATTGATAATCACTCTTTTGGAGTAATTAATGTTTATGCATCCAATGACACTATTGAAAGGATGATGCTCTGGTGCTGAATTACTGATGAACCCCCCAATTCCCATTGGGTGATTTGTGTATACTTTAATATGGTAGAGTTTCCTATTGACAAGATTGGCCATCTTGTCAAAGGGCATCACAAATATATATGCGTAATAAATATGGTTTTTATGTCCCCAATGTTTCTCTTCATTATGAATTTATCATTTGGAACACCTGGTCTAATTTACACCAAGGATTTGATCATGCCATTAAGTGCCTCAATTGTGCCATGTTGTCACCACAACCCTTTTTCTCCTTCAATGGTTATTCTCAATTATCGATAGATGTCCTGCTGGATTTGGTCCTTTCCAACAACTACCCTATCCGCTTTAGGCTCGAATGGAACTTCCGGAGGCCATGTGTTCACACCACTCTTTTTATCTCAATATCGCTCTTTTGCATCATGGGCCCACCCTTCACCATGTTAAGTGGGTATATGGCCTTGTGGCCCACCCAATTAAGGCATCAATTGGCCCATATTCGATGCAACTATTTTCTTTAGCCACTCTAGAGCAAACTCCTTTCGATGAACCTTTGTAGAGATAAGTTGCAAATCTTACGCAACACATGCAAATTACAAATGTTTATAATGCCAAAGTCGCTTGGGTTAAAGCTAGATTGCATTGGCTCAAAGTGGGTGATCGGTTTTCTAAGATTTTTTTTCCTTCCCTCAAAGCCAAGCAAGCCCACCAACAGATCAAAGCTATCTAGGAAGGTTCACTTCATTTATCTGAGATGCCAGAGATTGTGCATGATTTTGTGTTCCATTATCTCCAAGTTTTCAAAGCTCAGGAGATTTCTCTAGAGCGATAAGTGGCTCTTGATAAACACATAGTAGTGGTCCTTGGTAAGCTCTCTCAATCACAAAGGGTTGCTTGCGATATAATGTTAACTGTTGAGGATATTTTTGAGGTAGTTTTTCAAATGGCTAATGATAATTCCACAAGGAATGATGGTTTCCCTTGTGAATTTTATAAAACCCTTTGTGGTATGGTTGGGAATGACCTTTTTCAGGTCTATCTAGAGGCCTTTCATTCCAATTCACTTGGTCAGTTCATCAACCAAGGGAACATCAAGTACATTCTCAAGATGGGGAATCCAGAGCTCATTTCCAATTGGTGGCCAATTACTTTGCTCATTATTTATTATAAATAATTACAAAAATGCATTTGCAGCATGTTACCTGCAATTGTTATTCTAGAGAAAATAAGTTTTATTCGAAGTAGATACATTTTGGATAATCTTATTGTAGTATGGGAAGGAATGGAATGGGCTCGATGGTCACAAAAAAGCCATGTTTATTAAAATTGTATTTGAGAAATTTTATGATGGGATTGAATGACACTTCATTTTGACCATATGCTTAAAGCGCTTGGATTTGGGCCTACCTTTATCAGTATTGTGGTCATGCTTTTTTCTGATGCCCCTACCTATCTCTCCATCAATGACATTTGCTCCTAGTCTTTTGGGACTTTTCAATCTACTATTCAAGGTTTCCCTTTGGCACCTGCTTTGTATGTGTTAACAACTGGCGGATTTTCCTATCTTCTTGTCATTTCCACTCAACATGGCTTTGGTAAAACGAATTACACTATTAGGTTTACCTCATATACTTCTCGTCAATGGCCATTTTGTTGATGGTTCATTTCTCATCTTAATTAAAGATGAGGCTAATGTTCAACATGATTTATCTTTCCTGGATGTCTATTACCTCGCCTCAGGTTTGAGCATTCAATGGGAAAAATCAGTGCCACAGACAATCTATTTTTCCTCCTCCCCCATGGTTATCTCTTCTTCAATGGAAGTGTATTCAACATGGCGAGATCTTCTGATCTTTCAGCATCCCTTTTGTATTCCAAGAAATTCCCTCCCAACTCTGGCAATATGTTGTGGATCGAGTTGAAAAGATTTCATATTGAATCACAAAGCATCTCTTGTTAGCAGGTAAATTTCATATTTCTTCTAGAGTGTTTATGGCCACACATGTATATTATTCTTCCTGTTTGGCCCCCTCTCAAGGTTCTTACAAAAAACAAGAGAAATTTCTCAAAGCTTTCTTATGGGCTAACTTAGAGCATGACAAGGGTTTTCATCAAGTTGCTTATGAGTATTGTTGCTTGCCCCAAGAATCTAGGGGTCTAGGATTGTTAGATGTTGGCTACCAAGGAGCTGCTCTGTCTGCCAAATGGATTTTTCGTGCCATTGATGGTATAAAGAAATGGATTTTTTTTGCATAGTTGTATTGCTGAGGGATCACCTCAAGGTCGTAAGACTTGGAAGGGTTTGGGTCTCCCAAATTTACTTTTTATCAAATCCTTTGTGAAAGTGGTTGGCTTGTTTGTTATCAAAAATATTTTGGAAATCTTGGGAGAAAATCAAACCTTGACTACTTTGGAATGGAGATGAGTTTAGAACAAGACTATCTATGAATTCCCACCAGCTGTGGTGGTCACTGCTTATTACCTTTCAAATTGTGCCTCTTGTAGAGGTTCCTTGGGTGCATGCCCTCAATATTTTTAAACGAGGCATTCACACTTTGTAGGAAAAAATTTTCATCTTTTTCGACGTCTTCTGACTTGGCCCAAACTTAAGGATAATTTTTCACTAGCTGATGGAGACCATGACTCATATTAGGCCATTCTCGAAGTTATTCCCGCCAAGATATTGCACAAAATTGGGATGTTGTCCTTTAGGCCTTAGTGGGAGGTCTTTAAATGGTTTTAAAACATGCCACTTCCAATTTTTAAGCTCTGCTAGTCATCATGAGCAGTGTTCGTGGAGGAATTACAAACATTTCTCGACCCTACATGGAGGGCCTTATTTGTACAGGATGGTGACCCGCCCCCCCCCAAACATATCTATATGGGTGTTATTGACATGGATAATCACTCTTTTGGAGTAATTAATGTTTATGCATCCAATGACACTATTGAAAGGATGATGCTCTGGTGCTGAATTACTGATGAACCCCCCAATTCCCATTGGGTGATTTGTGTATACTTTAATATGGTAGAGTTTCCTATTGACAAGATTGGCCATCTTGTCAAAGGGCATCACAAATATATATGCGTAATAAATATGGTTTTTATGTCCCCAATGTTTCTCTTCATTATGAATTTATCATTTGGAACACCTGGTCTAATTTACACCAAGGATTTGATCATGCCATTAAGTGCCTCAATTGTGCCATGTTGTCACCACAACCCTTTTTCTCCTTCAATGGTTATTCTCAATTATCGATAGATGTCCTGCTGGATTTGGTCCTTTTCCAACAACTACCCTATCCGCTTTAGGCTCGAATGGAACTTCCGGAGGCCATGTGTTCACACCACTCTTTTTATCTCAATATCGCTCTTTTGCATCATGGGCCCACCCTTCACCATGTTAAGTGGGTATATGGCCTTGTGGCCCACCCAATTAAGGCATCAATTGGCCCATATTCGATGCAACTATTTTCTTTAGCCACTCTAGAGCAAACTCCTTTCGATGAACCTTTGTAGAGATAAGTTGCAAATCTTACGCAACACATGCAAATTACAAATGTTTATAATGCCAAAGTCGCTTGGGTTAAAGCTAGATTGCATTGGCTCAAAGTGGGTGATCGGTTTTCTAAGATTTTTTTTCCTTCCCTCAAAGCCAAGCAAGCCCACCAACAGATCAAAGCTATCTAGGAAGGTTCACTTCATTTATCTGAGATGCCAGAGATTGTGCATGATTTTGTGTTCCATTATCTCCAAGTTTTCAAAGCTCAGGAGATTTCTCTAGAGCGAATAAGTGGCTCTTGATAAACACATAGTAGTGGTCCTTGGTAAGCTCTCTCAATCACAAAGGGTTGCTTGCGATATAATGTTAACTGTTGAGGATATTTTTGAGGTAGTTTTTCAAATGGCTAATGATAATTCCACAAGGAATGATGGTTTCCCTTGTGAATTTTATAAAACCCTTTGTGGTATGGTTGGGAATGACCTTTTTCAGGTCTATCTAGAGGCCTTTCATTCCAATTCACTTGGTCAGTTCATCAACCAAGGGAACATCAAGTACATTCTCAAGATGGGGAATCCAGAGCTCATTTCCAATTGGTGGCCAATTACTTTGCTCATTATTTATTATAAATAATTACAAAAATGCATTTGCAGCATGTTACCTGCAATTGTTATTCTAGAGAAAATAAGTTTTATTCGAAGTAGATACATTTTGGATAATCTTATTGTAGTATGGGAAGGAATGGAATGGGCTCGATGGTCACAAAAAAGCCATGTTTATTAAAATTGTATTTGAGAAATTTTATGATGGGATTGAATGACACTTCATTTTGACCATATGCTTAAAGCGCTTGGATTTGGGCCTACCTTTATCAGTATTGTGGTCATGCTTTTTTCTGATGCCCCTACCTATCTCTCCATCAATGACATTTGCTCCTAGTCTTTTGGGACTTTTCAATCTACTATTCAAGGTTTCCCTTTGGCACCTGCTTTGTATGTGTTAACAACTGGCGGATTTTCCTATCTTCTTGTCATTTCCACTCAACATGGCTTTGGTAAAACGAATTACACTATTAGGTTTACCTCATATACTTCTCGTCAATGGCCATTTTGTTGATGGTTCATTTCTCATCTTAATTAAAGATGAGGCTAATGTTCAACATGATTTATCTTTCCTGGATGTCTATTACCTCGCCTCAGGTTTGAGCATTCAATGGGAAAAATCAGTGCCACAGACAATCTATTTTTCCTCCTCCCCCATGGTTATCTCTTCTTCAATGGAAGTGTATTCAACATGGCGAGATCTTCTGATCTTTCAGCATCCCTTTTGTATTCCAAGAAATTCCCTCCCAACTCTGGCAATATGTTGTGGATCGAGTTGAAAAGATTTCATATTGAATCACAAAGCATCTCTTGTTAGCAGGTAAATTTCATATTTCTTCTAGAGTGTTTATGGCCACACATGTATATTATTCTTCCTGTTTGGCCCCCTCTCAAGGTTCTTACAAAAAACAAGAGAAATTTCTCAAAGCTTTCTTATGGGCTAACTTAGAGCATGACAAGGGTTTTCATCAAGTTGCTTATGAGTATTGTTGCTTGCCCCAAGAATCTAGGGGTCTAGGATTGTTAGATGTTGGCTACCAAGGAGCTGCTCTGTCTGCCAAATGGATTTTTCGTGCCATTGATGGTATAAAGAAATGGATTTTTTTTGCATAGTTGTATTGCTGAGGGATCACCTCAAGGTCGTAAGACTTGGAAGGGTTTGGGTCTCCCAAATTTACTTTTTATCAAATCCTTTGTGAAAGTGGTTGGCTTGTTTGTTATCAAAAATATTTTGGAAATCTTGGGAGAAAATCAAACCTTGACTACTTTGGAATGGAGATGAGTTTAGAACAAGACTATCTATGAATTCCCACCAGCTGTGGTGGTCACTGCTTATTACCTTTCAAATTGTGCCTCTTGTAGAGGTTCCTTGGGTGCATGCCCTCAATATTTTTAAACGAGGCATTCACACTTTGTAGGAAAAAATTTTCATCTTTTTCGACGTCTTCTGACTTGGCCCAAACTTAAGGATAATTTTTCACTAGCTGATGGAGACCATGACTCATATTAGGCCATTCTCGAAGTTATTCCCGCCAAGATATTGCACAAAATTGGGATGTTGTCCTTTAGGCCTTAGTGGGAGGTCTTTAAATGGTTTTAAAACATGCCACTTCTCAATTATTCACTCATCAAAGGTTATGCTTTACTATTTCCTAGGCTTCAAGTGGCGAATAAACTTAACTTTCATGTTCTTTCGTTCTTTTGCTTGGTGTTAAACTATCTACTATCTAGTTTTCCATTTTGGAGCACAAGATAGTTCATTATGCTTACTGTTTAATTTATCATGGACTATCCATTGACCACGAGCTCATTCACCTAGGTGTTCCCGATCCATGTTGGCCTTTTTGTGGGTGAAATGAAACCCTTATGCACCTTTTTAGATTTTCCCAAAAATCTCAAACCATATGGGCATGGATTCATGAATTATCTCAACCATTTCGACTAGAACCCTTCCTTTGGAAAAAATATTTCATTAGGGGATTGGTCGGGTTTTCCCATGTCCTCACCCAAGTTTGGCATGCTTTCAAAGTGGAAATCCATTTTTTCATGTGGGAATAGATAAATGTTACTCTTTTTGCTCATACAATTGTAGATTGCAATCTTTTGGATTTTAACGAAGAGACGATTGTGTTTAATGTTTTTTCGTAGATTCAAGTCCAAGCTCGGAAGGTGGCACTAGAAGTGGCCCACCTCCATAATATCATGGACTATTGAGGCAAAACCCCTTGCATAGTTCTTGCACAGTTTCTCGTGTTCTGCTACCCACTTCAAGTCGGGATCCCTCTCCAAGGGGTCGCGACCATTGGTGGAGTTGTTCTTGTTGGCGCTCTCGTAGCCGTTTTGTGTGGGGCTCACCTCCTCACCACCACTCTCCTTCGTCGGTTTAGTCAAGAGGGTGGGTCTCGCCACCAAAATTCGTTGTCGCCATCAGATACTAGTAACATCACTCAGCTAACATTGGCCATTTCGTCGCCTTGGGGCCAAGAAAATCAAACTGAAGATCAATAGGAGAGATCCGTCATTGCTACCACTGGCTGAGAGCCCATTCGCGACAAGAAAGACCTTCTTAGCAACAGGTGGGGAAATCCCGATGAAAATATCCTTTTCCTTTGGCATTCTTTGCGGTTGCGACCTAATGTTTTGACACATCGTTTGTGTTTGTTTGTGGACTCTAATTTTGTTGTCTTTTATTTCCCGTGTCTTCGTACATATTTGAACTTGAGGCATGTTTCCATACCTTCTACTCTTTTTTGTGAATACTTGTACTATCTTATTTATTGGTTATATATGAGTTATTTCATCAAAAAATAAGTTGTACTATGAAAAACTTAATGGACCAACGAAAATATAAAATAAATCATACACTTGAACCAATGCAACGTAATGTTTTATTATTGTTGAAGATATTGTCGTTGAAATTGAATATATTGAATGGATGTTTATAGTCACAATTATAAAAAAAAAAGTATTGATTGTTTGGATGCATATTTAGAAAATAAATATAGGCAAATGTTTTGTTTAGTCTATAGACATGTAATATTGCTATGGGACTAGGTAATTGCTATAATATTGATGTATTTGTGTGTTTAATAATTATTGTATAAGATTAATTAGTTATGGAATATATGTAGTTTTGATTTTAATAATTATTAGTATGCGATTTAATTGTTATAGTATTTGTATATTTATATGTTTATTAATTGTGTGGAACTAGACCTAATTATGTTATATGGGATTACTCTGTTTATTAATTAATTATTATGAACTTGGCCTAATTAATTTATATGATATTAGTTTATTTGTGTATTTATATTATAACATTTTGTAGTAGTATTTATATATTTATATTGATTATTAGTGTGAGTTTTGTTAATTAATAATTGTTATGTTATTAATACAATTATAAATTTATATTGCAAAAATTCAACATGATTAAAAAAACCCTTAAATTTTTTTTGTCAAACTTTATATCTTTTTATTACAATATACTAGGACTATCATTCATTTGATTAAATGAAAAGTTGAAATTATTTAATTTTAATTGAACAATTATGTACCATATCAAACATTAATAAAAAAAATATATTAAAATAGGCTTGGAAGGCTTACTACAAATAATTTTAAAAATAAATAAATATGACTTTGGTACATACCTTTCTCTTTTCCTCTAAATAATATTCTTCAAATATAACATTATTTTGATTTAGTGTTATATGCATATAATCTAAATTTAAATTATTAAATGTTAAAATGTTTTTATATATTGATTTTTTGATTGGAGAAAGAGTATGGCCCATCATATTTTTAAGTGTTAAATAAGGTTATCCAAAATATGTTTGTGAACAAGGAAGTTTGTTTAGATCAAATATATGGTGATTGGTGCATGAATAAATATTTGAAGATTGAATGCATGGATTGCCACATATGAGAGGCAGTGGGAAATGTCAAATTTGGCGATTGCAAAAGCATAAAAATCTTGACATGAATGAAAGTTCTGAGATAAAGATTTGACTAAATGCATGCAAAGGTGCATTGAAGACATATCAAACCAATGAAGTGTGGATGTAGATGAGTGAAGAAGCAAGTCATCAAATCATGCACAACTTAAATGTGCTCTTCCTTTAAAAACTGTGTCATTTTGGTCTACTACTATCTACTTCTCACACTCAATTATTTGACAATATTTTAATTAGTATGCGGATGGGTCTCCAAGATGCACGATCAATGGAACCTTTACTTACTAGTTCCACGATGATAATTCTCAATACTGACAGGGATGCTCCTGAGAGGTTTGCAAGTTAAGCATGAAAAATCCTTTACACAAAGGTGCTCGGTGATGGTGGAATTGAGTGCCTCATGAAAATTTGTGGAAGCACATGATGAAAGGTAACAATACAATAACGTGGATAAAATATGAATGAAGGGTTAGATCACACTCACAAATATGAAAACAACGTCATGAATATTAAGTGTTATGATGGCGAAATAGAGATATGAGAGAGAAGAATAACATTGTGGGTGTCAATGAAATGACATGGATAACATCATCAACAAACAAATATGCGCAAATATTTTCAATTATGTTCACTTTTTTTTTTGTAAAAAACCCCATCATGTAAATATCAATGCCCCTAACAAAACAATTAATCTTCCAAAGATATATTACATTTATGTCTATTTATCTCCTTAAATAATAAGTCCAATTCTATCACAAAATAACTATACAATCCCTATATAATAAAGTGGATACTATCATAACTCATCACACACCTAGTTTATTCTTCTCACATAAATACATATCTAACATTATCACCCTTAGATTATTTCTAATAGAAAGGTATGCCTAAACCAAGTAAATTTGAGAATAATGGATTAGCTTATATGCAATAAGCTTATGTATTTCGCAAAGTGATACCCACTAAAGTTATTAATAGAGTAGAGCTATACCAATTTTATATTATTAGTTTTTATATTTGAGTAAATGGGTTTTTTCTACATAGAACAATATTTTTATTTGAATTCTTGTTTTAGACAAATGAGCAATAAATTATGTTTATTATGAAGTTTAGATTTTCCATAGTAAAATTTTAGAGTTGATAAAATTGTTCCTTAATTTCTTATGGCCAATGATAAAAAGTCCATTAGATATATACTAATGCATATTGTTGGTTAAGAGTGAATAGTGGTAAAAAATAGTCATTTTATAGAAACGATAAAACTAAGTAGGTAAACTAACATACTTATCTTAGATAAATTTATGTAAAAGACATCGGGAAGTATTATTCTCAAGACATGTATATTAGATTTGTGATATAAGTGGATAAGCGCTCCGAGAACGATACCTCTCAACACCTTTTACGTAGATTTGTGTAAGATATATAAGTTAGTTATATGATTTAACTTATATTACTCCCTTGTTTAGTGATTATAAGAAGTGAAGATGTCATAATATTTAATTAATATTTTCATATATATGTATTTACAAAAGGTCAATAGATATCACTATAAAACTCTTAAATTGAAGTTTACACATATCACATTGATTAATAATTTCATTTTATTATTTTCATATTCCTCACACACTATGATTTAAAAAACTTCATGAACAAAAGGGCCCCAAATTCTACCATATAACCAAGATATTTCTATATTTTGACTTCTACAAGTCAAATAGAAAAAACTTTTAAATAAGAGTCAACGAGAATTTTAAAAAAATGAATGTGCATATATATTCACCTTAGCAATGCATTTTATATTTGTAACAATTACTCATCTACAAATCTCAAATTCCATATTGCTCCCATGTTTTAAGTAAGTACTCAATAAAATTTGCATTCAATATATCGATTTCATATCCTAAGTTATTCTTTAAACCTATTTCATTTTGTCCAAGATGTCTAGTTTAGTAATTGATTATTATGGTTTGATTTATTTGGTTATTTATTTGTTTGTTCATTGCATTTTACCATATTTTCAATATATTGAGTTAATTTTTATCACATTCATTACCAATCTTAAAATGTCAAAAATCTAGCTAAATCAAACATTAGTCGATGATCCAAGTTTTTTCATATTTTGAATATAGAACATCAATCAACTATCATTTTGATGATCAAATGGACGTCAAATTTAATGTCGAGAATAAAAGTGAACCGCACATGCCATTACAACCCTAGCTACCATTGTTAAACACCTAGATCTGTGTAATAACTGGAATTTTATATAAAAAGATTTTACTCACCTTAGTGTTTAATGAGTTTTGTTGAAAATTATGAGTTTGTGCAATGGGTTTTAGTGTGCAAATTATAGAATATGCGGTCTAGTATCATATTCAAACACTCATTTGTATTTTATTAATTTAAAATAATCTAAAATAATATTATTTTTAGTAACTAGTAGACAATTACTTAATTAATTTATGAATTGTTATTTATGTTGGCCTATCAATGCACAAATTATGCATATATTAATGAACAAATCTTCATTTTTCATTTTTTTTGAAGGCATGTAATGTAGTGGTGGTTAACCTATTGCATGCCTTTTCATAAACCAATCAAATTTTTTTATTATAGTTTCAACTATAGTTTTTTTTAAAAAATATAAGTATTTTTAAATTTTAAAAAAATATTTTTGTGTAATTTAATTGGTTGAAATCGAATTTCCTAAGCATGTAAACCTAATTTTCAATTAGTTAAAAATAAATTAATTTTCTTGTGCAAGGTTATTTGTGGGCTTTTGGCGAACTAAAATTTTGATTTTTGGCATAATGCATTGTTGTACAGTTATATTGGAAAAAATAATTTTGTTTATTTTTATTTAATAGTTTGTGTACATTTTTAAATATTTTTAATTAAGGTTGTCTAATAAGGTGAGGTTGGTGTCTAGTGTGACTCTTGTTGAGATGTGCAACTTTGACTGTTGAGTTGTTGGACTTTTATGTTGCTTCATAAACTAATTTTTTTGAGGGACTATTTTGTTAGGTGACACACATTGATGATTGGAATGGACTATAAGTACTCTATAGTCGATGTTAAAGCAAGGGCGGAGTCAATGGTGTTGGTGTTATAGGAATTTATTCCTAAGATCTAACCAAACACATTGTTTAATTGTGAATCCATTTGATCTAGTACCTTATGTTATTGCTTTGGTACCATGTTGCAACATATTGATTGGGGTGAACTTGGTACTTAATGGAGGTGGTTTGGTTGATTTGCATATATGTGGATTTCCACTATTTTGCACAGCCGACAATGGTATTTCTCATGGTCGGTATAAAATTTGTAGTTCTCTATTATTTGTTGTTAAACTTGTGTCGTCGGAACTTGAAAACATATTTAGTTTAGCTTTTTCGAAATTGTTTTTGAGACTTTGTTGTACATAATTTAGGGACAGTTAATTTATTACATGTTTCTAAAAAACCAATCAAGTTTACTTTGTATGGTTTCAGTAATTGACGAGAATGTTCGAGGGTTTATTTTTAGCATGTTTTATAATTTTTTTGTGTATTTGGATTTCCATTATTTTGCAAAGATGACTATCTAGACTAGATTGCAAGTCTTTTCTTAAAAATTATTATTTGGTGAGTAAGTGTGAGTCTTTAGAATAGACGTAAATCTAAAATAGTGTTTTTTTGGGTTCAAGAAGGATGGATCCTTTGTTTCCAAGCTCATGTAGTATTGTTTGTGCAGTGATGTGTTGTCCAATAAATTTATTCATATAAGAGACATGAAATACAACTTGAACTCGTGATCCAGCTGGAAGTTCGAGCTTTTATAGGCAACTGCACCAATATTTTCGATAACTTTTTAGGGTCAATAAAACTTAGGGGAAATATTTTGACACCCTTCGAGTTTCAAGGAATACTATTTATATGGTTGTAAATGTAAAAAAACCATATCCATCATATGGAAGTTACCTTCTGAGTGGTGCTGATCTGCTTGTTGTTTCATATGATTTCGTGCCATATGGTGAATTTCTCAAAGAGTTTGGAGAATTTTGTCCCTTTGGCTAAGGGTGGTGTCGACTACCTAAATTGGAAATCTTCCAGGAGTGTAAGGGAGGAGAGGTGGTAGAGGTTGGCCATAAACTGCTTCATATGGAGTCATGTTTATGGATGCATGATACGATGTGTTGTGCCACCATTTAACAAGAGGTAACTGCTTGACAAATTGTTTATGGTGCTCAAAGGTAAATCATTGAAGAAATGTTTCCAAATATGTTAACAATCTCACTTTGGCCATTTGTTTTCTAGTGATATCTAGAGCTCATCCACAATTGGGTACCTGTCATGTGGAATATTTCTATCTAGGAATGAATTGTGAAAGTGACATCACTGTCTGAGATAATTGAAGTTGGAATGTGATGTAGATGGAAGATTTGGTCAATGAAATTTTAGGTGATGGTTGAGGAAAAATATATGAGTGGGCTACGACACAAAAGTGGTTATACTTGGAGAGGCGGTCCACCACCACTAGGATTACTCACTTTCCACCAAATTTAGGGAGGACATAAATGAAGTCCATAAAAATATTAGCCCAGATCTTGGTTGGAATTGGAAATGGTTGTAACAATGATCCGTAGGGATATAGGGGAACACAACTTCATCAAAAGAACCACCACCAAAAGAGAAATTAAGAAGAATAAAAAGTAGACTATAAAGTTACAGGACCGCCACTTTGTGTAAAGTGGAGGTTATGTAACCGCCCCTCTACACAAACCGACAGTTGCGTAACCACTAGTTTGCGTTAACCGACAATCTTGTCACTAATGAAACAAAAATAAATAATGCCACGAACGGTCACAGATTTCAAACATCCTGACCGTGTCTCTTCCTTATATGTCTTTTCTCATTCTCCAGTGTATAGGAGGACATGGGGAGCAAGCTATTTAAACAAGAGAACAAGTGGAATTGGATCATTCATGGGAGAAGTGAATAAGAAGACTTTGGTGCTAGAATTGAATTGTATAAACAAGGTGAAAGTACAAAGAAAACAAGTATAGAGGGTGGAAGTAACATTGTTGTCTTCTTTTAGCTTCTTGTAGTCTATAATTATTTAAATTGGTGAATATATAAGTGGGAAGAAAGAGCAATTTCCCTTCCCGACCTGTTTTTGCTCAGATTGGGGGTTTCTAGGATAAAAATATTGTGTTTACATTGAGTTGTTTGTTCTATTTGTTGAAATTAGTTCTAAAAACTAAGATTCATTCACTAGATTTAAATTTCTCTATCATTTTCAATAATTGGAAGTAGAAACAATATTTTGTTGGTCTCGTAAAATTCCAAAGTAGAGGTTTACAGATCATTTTGGTATCAGAGCTGACAATTATATACAAGGTACTATGGTATTCATTCTTGTGTGATTTATATGACAATGAAAAAATCTAGAGGCGAAGAGTATTACCTTGCAATCTAGACATATCTACGAAGAAGTGGAAACAAAGAGTTAGAGATCAAATGGAAGAAGAGAACTTGGTCCATAGAATTGAGATACTAGAACACACTATGGATAGGGTGTTTCAACACCAAAGAGAACTCTCATATCTGTAAAAGATGACATCACTTAAACAAGATTCCATAAACTCAGTGGTTTGAGCTTTGGCCGAAAAGTTTGGCATAGGAAAGAACCACAATGAGGAAGAAGATGTGGAAGAATGTGAAGAGGAAACTCCAATTGAAAGAGAGAAGGTAAAATCTGATCATGCTCCTTTTAAAGTTGAAACTAAAGTTGAGATAAAAATATTTGAAGGACAAGTAGATGCAAAATTTCTAGATAAATGGTTAAAGCAATTGGAAGTTTAATTTAGTGTGTATAATGTCACTGAGGCAAAAAGTATTACCTTTGCACGTCCCAAAATGGAAGGACATGCTTTGGTTTGGTGGGAAACCCATCTATCCACTTGCAAAAAGAAAACACGTCTTATTGTAAGTTTTTGGGAGGATTTTAAAGAATTTGTTAGAGACAATTTTTATCCTATAGGCCATAAGACTGACCAGATGATTAAATGGCAGTATTTTAGACAAAGCAGTGGTCAAAGTGTGTAGGATTACACTATGGAGTGTTGGAGACAAGCCATGTTGCTCAATATGGACTTAGAGGATGAGGATATTCTGACCAAGTATTTGGGAGGAATTTACACCCACCTTCGAAGGAAGGTCATCTTCATGAAGCCCAAGGATCTCAATGAATCATGTGTGCAAGCATATTATATTGATGATGAGAAGAAGCAATGAGAAGCGAAGTCAAGGAAAAAGTAGTTAACAAATCAACCAAATAAAGAGCAAGGACAAACAGTAGTTAACAAATCAACCAAATAAAGAGCAAGGACAAACAAGTAAGAAAGGTAAATGGAAAGAAAAAGGTAAAAAGACCGCTACCACTTTGAATACTTGTAAAGATCCTAAGAAATTTTGCAAGATCAAGTTTATCCCTCATAAAAGTTTTATCTCTCATAAATTCCAGGAAATCCATGACAACTATAAAGACAGATGAGGAGGTGGAAATAAAATATTATTCTAATGTAGATGAGAGGCTAGGATGCACGGCCACCAACATGGAAAACCAAGAACATGAGGAAGAGATGAGTAAGCTATTTCATATCAAAATCCAAATCAAGAGAACTAAGACATATGCTTTGGTTTATATTGGTTCTCAATCTAATTTAATTTCTGTTGTGGTTGTAAAGAAGCTTGCTCTTGAAACTTATGAGCATCCACATCCTTATCCTTTGGGATGAGTGAAGAAGGGTGTATAAATTCAGGTAACAATAAGATGTAAGTTCAAGTTTGGGATAAATTCTTAGTTTATAGATGTATTGGAAGTTGATGTAATTCCACTTGATGCATTTGATGTTGTTTTCGAGAGTCCTTACTTGTATATCAAGGATGCTATATTCATGAGAAGGGAGAACCGATACATATGGGTCAAGGATAAAGTCAGTTGCAACATTCAGGAACCCTAGCATAAGTCAAAACTTTGCTATGGTAAGTGCTAACCAAGCATAGAGACTAATTCGGGAAAATCATAATTAGTTTTGTTTACTTTTATTAAAAGACAAGAAAGATGGGGTAGAAGTTTTAGATATTTCTTACAAAGGGATGAAGGATTTGGATAACATAATTCAGTATTTTCAGGAAGTATTCTAGGATCCCAATGGGTTACCACCAAAGTGAGAGGTAGAACATGAGATTCAACTATTGCCAGAGTCCCCTCTGCCAAATATCATATTGTATCAAAAATCCTTGTTGGAGAGTACAGAGGTAAAGAAACAACTGTAGAAGCTATTAGACCAAGGGGTAATACTTCCAAGCACATCGCTATGTGGTTATCCTATTGTGATGGTTCCAAAGAAGGATGGTTCTGGGAGGATGTGCATTGACTACCATGATTTAAACATGATTACCATAAAGAACAAATATCCACTCCCCTGCATAGATGATCTCTTGGACCAACTTCAACATGCAAACTTCTTCACAAAGTTAGATCTCAAGTTTAGTTATCACCAAATCAGGATGAAGGAGGAGGATATATGGAAGACTGCCTTCAAAACAAAACAAGGGTTTTATGAGTGGTCAATACTTCCATTCGGTTTATGTAATGCATCTGCTACATTTATGAGATTGATGAAAATGATGAATTACAAGAATTCATATATTCATGTGTCATTGTTTACCTAGACGATATTCTAATTTTTTAGTGTCCCATGGGAGGAACATCTAACACATTTGCAGCAAGTCTTGTAAGTTCTTAAGGAGAAACAACTTGTTATGCAATATGAAGAAGTGTGAATTTACCAAACAATCACTTTTCTATCTTGGGCACGTGGTTGGAGGAGAAGAGTTACGAGTGGATCCGAAGAAGGTGGAAGCCATCACTAACTGACCAACACCAACGAGAGCCACATACACTAGGATTTTTGTGGGAGTAGTATAATACATGAGGAAGTTCGTTCTGGGATTTTATGCTATTGCATCACCTCTACACATAGCGGCAGCAAAGAGTAAGAGTTTTGACTGGGGTAAGGAACAAGACAAGGCTTTTGAGATATTAAAATACAAAATTAGTCATGCTCCAGTACTTGCTCTTCCTAATTTGCAGTAGCCCTTTGAAGTAGAGACATATGCTAATGATTATGCTATGGGAGTAGTGTTGCTGCAACGAGGTAAGCTAGTATGTTATCATTAAGAAACTTTCACTTCAACATTTAGAGGATATTCAGTATATGATAAAGAGATGTATGCACTAGTTCATGCAATAAAGAAATGGAAACATTATTTGTTGGGTAAAGAAACTATTGTGCACAATAACCACAAACATCTCTAGTATTTACAAGCATAATCTACATTGTAGCAGACAAGGCACTACAAATGGATGGGATTCCTTCAACAGTTCCATTTGGTAATCAAGTACAAGAAAGGAAACACGAATTTGGTGGCAGAAATGTTTTCTAGGCCATCCAAACAAGAGAAAATCTCTAGTTTGGCCACCATCTCTTATATTGAGCCCTTCACGAAGGAATCTTACTGAGAGGTATATGCTCAAGACAAATATATTGGGTTAATATACCAACAATTGTAGTCCCAAGGGGATGAAAAGACAGGTATTAAAGATTGTTATCTCAAAGATGGGATATCTACTGATGGGGGGAACTTTGTGTGCTGAAATAAGAAAGGATTCTATTAATGAGGGAAGCAAATACCTCGAAAGTAGCAGGAGATTTTGGTGTTGGAAAGACCATAGCTCTCTTGCAAAGGTACATGTATTGACTCAATATGTAAGAAGAAGTATCTAAATTCATAAGAGGATGTAAACTATGTTGTACAAAAAAGCCTAAAATTAGCAAGGTTTATATATGCCCTTACCGGTCCCTACTTGACCTTTGGAGGATATCTATATGGAGTTTATAGGAGGACTACCTATGTTTAAACATGGCCATGATTATCTATATGTTGTTGTAGATAGATTCAGTAAAATGTATGTTCTTATGACATGTAAAAGACAATAAAAGCAAGTGAGGCAACTAAACTTCTCTTTGCTAATGTATGGGTCCATTTTGGCTTTCCGAAGTCTATTGTTTATGATAGAGATTCTAGATTCTTGGGGAAGTTTTGGACTACGTTGTGGGACAAGATAGACACTAAGTTGTAGAGAAGCATGACCTTCCATCCCCAAACATATGGAAATATGGAGGTGGTGAACATGACTTTGGTACAACTGATTAGAGGATATAATAGAAAATATCCACATACTTGGGATGAGCCCTTAGTCTACATTCAACATTCCTACAACATGTCAGTACACACATCCACTATGTAGTCACCTTTTGAAGCATGCCTGGGATATCTACCTACAAATCCATTGGATATTTTGGTTGGACAACAGGAAGAAGGGGAAATACATGATTTAGAAGTGATTAGAGCAACGAAGTTTGTTGAGAGGATTCAAAAAATCCATCTCAAGGTGAAAGAATGATTAGAGAAGTTTCAAACCAAGTATAAGGCTAGACATGATCAACATCGTAGAGAGTACACGATTCATGTTAGAGACAAGGTTTGGATTTACTTGAGCAAGGAGAGACTACAAGGTCAAGCAAGGAAACTCAAACAACTACGGTATGAAACCTTCACCACACTGGAGTAGGTTGGAGAAAACGCTTTCATAATTGATTTTCCACACTTCATGCGGATGCAATCAATAGTAAATTGTGAGAACTTGTACCTATATGAGCCATCTATGCTTGATGAGGAAGAAGAGTGTCAGTTACTACCTTTCATATAATATTGCGTCTTGGATTCACGAGGCGAGTTGGAGGAGGATGTAGTGTTGTAGCAAAATGTTATAGAAACAAGGAGAGGTCCATAGGAGTATTGACAGGTTGGACTCAAGGGGAAGACACCAAGGTAGGCCCGGTGGTACTCGAATGAAAAAGTGAGGGAATTATTTCCTCATCTACTCCTCCATTAAGCTTTTATGGGACCAAAAGCCTACAAAACAGGGGAGGTGTGATCCATAGGGATCTAGGGGAACACCACTTCATCAAAACAACTAGTACCATAAGATAAATTAAGAAAAATGAAGAGCATACTATAAAATTATAGAACCGCCACTCTATATAGAGCGTTAGTTGCATAATTGCCCTTTTGCATAGAATGATAGTTGGGTAATCGATGGTCTTGTCACTAATGGAATAAAAATAAATAAAGCCATGAATGGTTGCAGATTTCAAATGGACTGACCTTGTCTCTTCCTTAGATTTCTCTTCCCATTCTCTAGTGCATGGGAGGACATGGGGAGTAAGCTATTTAAAAAAGAGAACAGTTGGAATTGGATCATTGATTCAAGGGAGAAGTGAACAAGAAGACTTTAGTGTTGGATTTGAATTGTAGAAGCAAGGTGAAAGTGCAAAGCAAACAAGTATAGAGGGTGGAAGTAACATTGTTATCTTCCTTCAGCTTCTTGTAGTTTGTAATTGTTTAAATTGGCCAATATATAAGTGGGAAGAAAGAGAAATTTCCCTTCCCAACTGGTTTTCCCTCAAATTGGGGGTTTCCAGGATAAAAATATTGTGTTTACATTGATTTGTTCATTCTATCTGTTGCAATTAGTTCTAAGAACTAAGATTCATTCACTAGCTTTCAATTTCTCTGTCAGTTTCAATAATTGGAAGTAGAAACAATATTTTATGGTCTTGTAAAATTCCAAAGTAGAGGTTTACAGATCAAACAAGCATAAGTTTGCCACCGTTTCACCCTTGTTTCATTGAAATGTATCACGTTCAACCAAAAAATGTTTGATATCTTCCTTCATTCCCTCCCAAAATAAATTCCTATGAACCTTCTCATAGGTTTTTAAGAATCCCAAATGACCCAAAAATGACGAAACATGGAGTTTGAGAAGAATTTTATAGTGAATCATAAGGATAATGATATGAAAATAAGATGTAAATAATATCAATTGGCGTGGAGCTAAATGAAGTTGCTAAAAATGTTGAGAAGATTTTTGAAAACTTTCAGGATAACTCAAGAATCTTAAATGTGTGCACTGCAAAGGATGAGGTAGAACTGAAGAAATTGTAGACCTCATTATGGACAAATAGGGTCAAGCACGAGAAATTTTATCCCTCATAAATTCCAAAAATTCCACTTGTTATGGACATCTTAGGATCATTCGGGATTTTGGAAGAAGTAGATGAAAATAAGGATATAATAAAGGCTAAGTGTGAAAAATTTGAGGAAAGGCTTGGTGAGGTTCAAAAATTGGTGATGTGGAAGGTTGATAGTTTGGAGGATGCTACCACAAAGTGGGATATCATAATAAAGGATTTACAGGAGAAGACCGATGTACTGACTTTGGATAAAATTATAGATATTTTTTAGACAACTTCTGACAAGGTAACCTGTGAGCTTGAAGGATGGAAGGTATTGGAGAAAGGAATCAACATATAGTTCCCATAACTTCTACCATTGCTTTGATATTTATTTTTAGATGTGCACAAAATAGAAACATTCTTCATTCTTGGTATTCATTAGCAGTATCTCCCATATTATTCCATACATTCTTTCATCATTCTTTCATATATTTTTTCAAGATTATTCTTTGATTATTTATATTTCTGAGGATGGAAAATACTCCCAATGTGGGGTAATGTTGGGTTGAGAAAGTGAATAAGTACAAGCCACACATAGAGTTCGAAGACCGCACACATGAGGGCACATGTAAACCATGAAGAAGTGTCAAATAGCCAGGAGTATATATGTGGAAATATGCGTGATGATAGGGAAATAATATAAGTATAAGATAGCGCGTGAAGGTGTGTGCATGAGTAGAAAGAAAACCAGGTGTGAAGGTCCACGTACAAATATATAGTAAAGGAGTTAGCGGGAATTCAGAATGGACTAAAAATAGAGAAAAACAGAGATGGTGTGATTGACAAAATAAGTCTAGAAATAGACTTGGAAAGGATAAGGCACTGATATAGGATAAAACACATGCAAGATGGACATGGATGATGCATGAAAAAAATCTAATTATAGGATGCAAGCATGGATAAGAGTAGGTTATTTATAGCGTAAAGGGACTGAGCCGCTTAAGGATAGCCATGGATTAGAGATTAAAGCAATAGTTAAATAACATGTAACTTATAATTAGGAAGTGTTTATTATTAGAACTAAATCATATAGCGACGAAGGACAAGTTTCCACCCTATATATATATATATATATATATATATATATATATATATATATATATATATATATATATATATGTTTCATATTCCTTTGTAAAGTAATTCTAAATAGTGTATGTGAGTCGTGCATAGTTTATGATGCGTGCATGGATTGTAATCATCTTATGAGTATGTATTATGCAAGAAGCCTATAATAGGATTGATTAGGTGATTGTAATGGATGAATTGATATGGATCACAAAGGTTAGTATGCATGAACATGCTATAATAGCTATACAAATTCTCTTGTTAATTGTTTATGTTGATGAATGAATGAGAAAATATATTATTGCATGTTATCTTTGTTATGTTTTATTATTTAGATTACATATTCTATCGTATGTTATGAATGGTTAAGTGCATAACCCACATCTTGACAAGTCAGAAAGAGAAGGGGACTAGTAGGTTGTGTGCACTTTGGGTGAGAACCTGGGTATTTGTTTGAGTGAAGTGCTAATGCACCCAACTAAGTAAGTGTTGGATGCTAGACTCCAATAGAGTTCTTTGGATTTTTTCTTGATTGGACTTAGAGTCAGCTTGTGCAAGAAAATTTGACAATTTTATCACCATGAGGGGCCCAAAAAATTTGTTAATCACTGTAAAAAGTCTTGAAAGTTTAAATTTTGGTGTCAAAAATTCCATTTCCTTCCCTCAAACATCATGAATGACACATTTACTTCACCAATTAGATAATTAGGTTCATAACCTCATGTATCAACATAGCCATTGATATGATGTACATGGGTGAATACTTCGACCTTACTCCTACGAGATGATGTGAAAATTGAGAAATCCACATAAGATATGAAATACAAAAGGGAGGATGCACATTCATTTTTTACAATGTAACATATCCTATGAAAAGTTTGGTCACATGTTTGGTTAGTAACAAACTGGACGGATCATAGAGGTGGGTTGAAGTGAACAATAAGTTCCTTTATATAATGCATAAGATGGGAAAATGGACACACTATAACATCTCTCACGATATTGTTGAGTGCATAATGGACATGAAAATAGAACATGTCATGGATGATAAATACATTTGGTTTGTGATTCTCATCTTACTTGTATTTAATGAGATTGGTGTGACAGAAGGTGAAAAAAAGAAGTAAAATGGGAGTTCCTAATGGTGAATAAGTCCTCAGTCTAGCGCTAGAAAGATTAATTTTCCTAACCAATATCCTAAAAGCATATAAGGATCGATCATAGAATTGGCTAAGGCATTTTAATGAGGCCTTTAAAGAAAAAGAAAACATCCCAAGGATCCTCCTGGACCTTGTTACAAATTAAACTCAATTTATAGTAATGTAACACTATTTGCTTGCATGAATATTATTGGAGGATAAGAGCATGTCGTTCTAATTAAATCTTCCTTGTGGATTCATAACAAGTTAGTTCATGAAATCCATTAACTGGATCAATAATTTTTAAAAGATAAAACTAGGTATGGAGCAAATTGATGTAACCACCCATATGTTACACACAAATATTCATACTAAGGGAAGAACACCTATATAAAAATACAAGAGTCAAACCTTTGTGACATATCCCTATAAAAGATAATCGTGGTCAATAAAGAGGTTTGTCGGTTGTATTATTCTTCAATCCCATGAAGAAAATTAAGGGAAGGAAGTGGCATGAAGAGGAAGATGAGATTTTGTGTGTCCCATAGAAGGGGTCTATAAAATAAAATACTTTGAAGAAGAGATATTTGTTGTAAAATCCCTCTATTATATGGGAAGGAGATAAAGAAGAGGAATTTGATGAATAACCCGTGATAACATGGTGAAGGGATAATATTAAAATGACAAGTGAGGGTGAAATATTTTTTCTGTTCCTCGAAGAACAAACCTATAAAGAGTAATTGGTACTTAACTATAAGTTTCATTTAGATGAGGACTAACCATTCTACTATGTTCTGGTTTATGGGTAAGTCGAGAAGCTCATGCAGGGGTGAGAGAAACAATCAGGTAAATATGTTGGGCTTGAAGAAGGTGAAAAGGATAGGGGAGGAAGAGAGAATAGTTAAAACTCCCCCTAGAGTGGTGACCCTAAAGAAAAGTCTTGGGTACAACAAAGAAAAATGAGAATAAGGAACTATTCAATAAGGTATAAGAGGCCCTAACACAAAGAAAAACTCATTTTCTAAAGAAACCACCGAGATCATAAACTTGGAGGAGGAAGAGAATAAAAATGAAGAAAATCAATAAGAATGCACACTTGTAAAGTAGAAAATAAAAGGAAAAGGAAAGGAAAAAGAGATGAAAGGAAATAGGATTCCAAAAGGGTCGGTGTCTCTTGAGGAGTTGTTTGAAAAACATGACCGATTCATCCATAGTAAGGAAAAGGACCAACCAAGGTCTTCTTCAGAGTACGTGAAAGTCAATATTGGAACCAATGAGAAACCAAGGATGATGAACATTGGGAAATTTTGTTCACCTAAGGAATGAAGGAAATTTGCAAAATTATTGAAAAGATACTTTGATGTGCTTGCATACTCTTATGATGATGTAAATTCATTTCAACGGAAATCAATGCAGCATTCTATTCCATTGAATCCCAATGCAAAGGATATTTGTATAAAGTAGAGTCAGTATAATATGAAGATTTCTGGAACCATCATAGAAGAGGTTGAAAAGTTACTCAATGATCATATCATCTTCCCCGTCCACCACTAAATGTGGATTGATAACATTGTACCAGTTAGGAAAAAGAGTAATGAGATTAACATTTGCATGGAATTTCAAAATCTTAATTAGGCCTCCCTAAAAGACAATTACTCACTGCTAGTTATGGACCATATATTGCAAGTGGTGAATGGTTTAGAAATGAGGTATATGCTTTATGGGTTCTTGGGGTATAACCAAATTTAAGTTTATAAGGAAGATCAATTCAAAACTTCCTTCATTACCCCATGGGGTACCTTTTCCTACCACTACATGCCATCTAGCCTGATAAATATAGGTACACAGCGGGATATGAACTTCGTATTCAAATAATTAAAGGGTAAGTGCATTATAGTGTACCTTGATTATCTAAGAGTCTATCCATAGAAAAGAGGTGAACATCTGTAACAAATTGAACAGACATTGATTTGTTTCAGAAAGCATCATATATCCTTGAACCCAAATAAGTCCATATTTGGAGTTATCGAAGGAAACTTTGGTGACATCATGAGAAAGGAGGGCATTAAAATCTACTCGGAAAGGGTGGAATCTATCTAAAGGATATCCATGTCTACCAACAAGCCAGGGGTGTATTGCTTCTTTGGTAAGTTCAACTTCCTGAGGAGATTTGTACCATATTTTATGGAGCTGACAAAGGATATGTAAATATTATGAAACCTAAGGATCCATTCAAATGGAGTAAGGAAAAGATTCTTTTGAATCCATAAAGGATGTATTTGTCAAGGCACCCACTTTGGTGCACCCTCAATTCAGTAAGGATTTCATTCTTTATTGTTATGCCTCTGAACATACCATTTCTGCCATTCTAGTGTAGGAGAATGAATACAAGGTGCAACCACCAATAGAATTCATGTGTGCCCCACTGAAGACACATGAGATTAACTACTCTCAACATGAGAAGCATGCTTACACAGTAGTAAGGGCACTAAATTTTTTAGATTCTACCTTTTGAATTCCCATGTTGTGGTCATGGTCCCAAAATCGATTGTTAAGTATATCATGATGCAACAAGATTTAGGGGAAAAAATAGAAAAATAGGTCTCAAAGATGTAAGAGTATGACATGAAAATAAATCCCTCCAACCTGGTGCGAGTGAATGAATTGTGTGAGCTTATTACTTGAGAAGAGTGGGAGGATTGTTCAAATTGCTACAACTTCTTGATCAAGGATCTTCCTCTTGTGATTATTATGATTACAACCAATCCACGGTATGATAATATTTCCTACTTACCTATGAATATTTCCCTCTTGATATTTACCAAAATAAAATAAGAACTCTATGCCTTAGAGCTACAGAGTATCTCATATAGGGGAATGTTTTGTACAAGAAAGGACTAGATGGCACATTCTTGAGATGCATGGAGGAGGAACAAAAAAAGAATATCTTCAAGGCATATCACAATCAAACGTGTAGAGGTCACTTCTCTGTAATGGTCATAAAACACAAGATCTTAAGGGTGGTTACTATTGGCCTACTCTATGTCAGGATGCATATAGACAGGTTGGAAAGTTTAATCCATGTCAGAAATTTGTAGGAAGGCCTAGGCTCATTGCTCTACCACTCCGGCCCATGATCATTGAAGAGTCTTTTCAATAGCGGGATCTTAATTTCATTGGAATATTAAATCCTCACTCTAGTGTAGGCCATATGTATGTGCTTACTTCAAAATAATACTTCACAAAGTGTGTCAAATCCATCCCGACCAAGCATGCAAACTCTGAGACCGTATGTAATTTTTAAAAAGAAAATATCATTTCCAGGTTCGAGGTGCCTAACAAGATTGTATTGGATAATGCCACCTATTTCTCCTGGGGTGAGATAATGGATTTCTCTTACAACCATGGAATTTCTTCGTCTCATTCAACTGATTACTACTCACAAGGAAATGGTCAAGCGGAGTCAAGTAATAAGAACATTGTCAGAATTAAACTAGTGGATGTCAATAAAAGGAATTGACATAAGAAGCTATATGATGCTCTATGGACTAACCAAACCACTCCTAAGAATGTTATTGGAACTTATCATTTCTATTTTCTATATGGGATTGAAGCTCAAATTTCCCTTACTCAAGAGCTACCTGCCTTGTAGTTTGTGAAGGCATTAGAAGATGAAGAGTATTCAAATGCTCTTGACTATTATATCTACTACTTGGAAAATCTCAATGAAGATAGGTTGGTAGCAGTGGACACATTGAAGAAACATCAATCTAATGTGAACATAATATTCGATTAGAAGACACAAGATAAAATATTTCAAATTGGAGATCTTTTCTTGTTATGGGATAAAAGAAGAGAACCCAAAGGAATTCATGGGAAGTTTGACTCTCTCTCGCTCATCTTTTTCAAAGTGAAACATTTTTGTGGAGAGAATACCTGTTACCTAGCATACCTAGATGGAACCCTGTTGGAGTTTACTCGTAGTGGGAAATATATGAATATTTAAAAATAGTAAAGTCAGTCATCTCATCTTTGTACCATAGTTTCCATTTCTATTGTGTGTGTATTTCATTTCAATTTTGGTGTGTTTCCTTGCAGTTGTTTGCATGTGTGTTGATCCATTCATATATGTTGCTTGTAATAAGAATCTATTACCTAATGGATAAGGCACATGTCTACTCTCCCAAAGAAATATGAAGTTATTTATTACCCCTTGTGGTCCAATTTTCCCGAGTAATATTCAGTTGTTGTCATGTATTTTTGCAAGCTCAAAACATAGCTTGAGCCATGACAACTAAGCAAAAGGTGAAAACATGCTTTCAAAATATCCTAAATCCATCTTCGAGTTAGCTTGTCTTCCATGTCTTGATGATCCCAATATTGTAAGACCTTGTAATGGACTACATAAGCATGTGCAATTGTCTATAGTGATGTGATAAAACCAACATTTTCATTCAGTGAAGTTTGGTAAAAGATTAGTTCTCCGACAGGCCTCGAAAGGTCAATTCTGTTCTTTTTAAGGAAGGTGTGCATCCTCCAAGAAAATTTTTAAGTATCAAAATCATCCAAAGGTGGTATTGAAGATCCAATAAGGTTTTGGAAATAGTTTATGAATATTTAGGAAATGTTTGGTGGTTTAGGGACAATTCGAGTAAAAGAGGGTTTCTCAAGTGTAAGGAACTAACAACCAAAAAAATTACTTGAACTTTCGCAGATGATTCCAGGAGCTCCATAAATATTTAAAAGGAAATAAAATAGGAAATTTAAATATAAGAGAATCCTCTGCATGGTGGGGTAATCATATTTGATTCAAGACCTAAGTGTTTCTCAATGCATTTCATCTTTTGTAGGCACACCTCAATTGTCCCAAAGAAAAAAGATCCATTTTTTGGATTTCTAGGCCTATTTGAAGCCTAAAAATTATTCCATTTATATATAAATGATCTTGGGAGCCAAATTCAAATTGAAATAGCATATTGAGCTCTAAGAATCATGTTTTCAAGTCCTCTCTAGTATAAAGTGTGTTTCTCGTACTTAGCCAAATTTTAGAGTGACACATGTCAACTTCTTGCTTCATAGCATATTTTTTTGTCCCTCTTGTATGTTTTCCAAGGGGAAATAGAGGAAAAAAGTGTTCCTATGGTCAATCCCCCTCTCTGGTCTCACATATGACTCTCCTCCACTCTACAAAGTGTTTGATTGAATAAGCTCACTTCCCAAGCCTACACCAGATCATACCAAGTGTCACCATCTTGTTCCCAAGTGAAATTTCTTGTCCCTCTTGTCCATTTGCACCAAGGGGATAGAGGGGACACAAAATTTCACCCCCATACCCTCTCTTAGATCCTAAGCACTCATGTGACTCTCCTTCGAACCCCCCAGACCTTTTTCTCAACCCATGTGCTCATGTTTTGTAAACTTTCAATCCTTATGCTAAACCTACATTTCCAAATGGGGAAATGTGCACTTTTGTGTCCCTATTTTCCCTTTGCATGAAGGGGACAGAGGAGACACAAAACTTCACCCGTGTAAGCTATCAAACCCTAGTTTTAACCTAATTTAACCACCATCTAACCACGGTTAAAATTGTAGTTTCCAGGACGACTTAAAATAAAATAGACTTGTTTTAAAAGTAATTTCTTTGCATAGTTCGATTTGAAATATGATTTTGAAGTTATAGTACCTACAAATACATGAAAAACACTTTTTATGTTTTCAAAATGTTTCTAGGGTAGGCATGACCATGAAAACGAAGTTTTCTTCATAACTCTTCAACTTGGAAACAAATTCAAGCAAGATTTTCATTGAAAAATATCATCCTAGGCACGTTTGAGAAGACCATTTTTGTAAACCATATGATGACCTACATTTTTATAAAATTAATCTGAAACCCTAACCCTATCAAAATGTATTTTTTTAATTTCCAATATTTCAAGATGCGGGATGTTGGGATGAGAAAATTACTAACTATCAGAACAATCAGGAATGCACACGTGCAAGAGGAGTTTGGATGGCACACAAATGTTGAGAAAGGTGGCGGTCAAGATTGCACATATAACAGACTAATTGAGGACTTAGCCAATTTTACAGGATAAGCTAAATATAGACTTGGAGTGCTCATCATAAAAAGGCTACCTTGGCAAGCAAGTATTGGTTATTTTTGGAGAAGGCACATACAAACTGAAGATTAAAGCACATGCATGAGTTTAGTTATTAATATGATTGAAGAAGGATATTATTTACCATATATTATTAACAATTGTTTTGTAAAGCATGTATATAAGTACGCATGGCTATTTTGAGAACACCTATTATTAAGAGGTGCATGGGCAGTGAAGGGCAAGTACCCACCCCTATAAATACTTGAATTAGGAGTAGTTATGCATCATGGTATGTATGTTAGTGTTATGCTACTTTATTATAATCGTGCGCATGACTATGTATTGAGTAATATCAACTTCTAATTATGTAATGGGTTTTGATGAGTAATGGATAATTATGGTTGGATTATGATCATTGATGTGGCTGACTATGGAGATGTGTTTATGAAATTGATCTTAGTTATAGTTTATCTATAATCATTGTTTCCTTATTACATGTGGTTCCATGTAAGTATGTGCAATGGTTTAGTATGTTGAATAGATCCTTGGTTAGATATCATCATGAATTTGCATGCTAATATCTTGACAAGCAAACACAAAGGAGAGACTTGGTAGCTGCACACTCTTCAGGTGAGCATTTATCCCTACTAAATGAGGTGCCATCACACATAGCATTTGAGTGGGTATACAAAGACTACATTTTGGTTCAGTTATCGGGACCTCTTTTTAAACTATTTTCTAGAATGTTGCGCACAGATGGCGTATCAACTGACTCTGGAGAGTGTTGAAAGTTGGGTAGAAGATGAAAAAGATAAGTTTTCATAGAGATATAATACTTCACCTGATTTCAATGCACGACGTTGGGTGGACAATAATATTTATCATGAAATATATGAGACATTCTTCAGATCTTTCTAGTATAATTTTACGAGTGGTTGGTAGTATACCATCAACGAAATGTTAAGGACCTAGGCCGAAGCTTTAGACATAGGAAAGTTATCAGACTCTATTTGATGTAGATGTGGATTGGAGTAGAGATATAGATCATTGGTGGGCTGGTGTGTTGCACAATTATACAATAGAGTACACTATTTCTACCTATTTGTGTTTGGAGGAGACTGAGTTCCATTTTTTCTTGATCCTAGAGGATCTTATCTATGTACTATGCCCTTACCGATCAAGATTTTGATGATAGAACTAGATTTAGAAAGCCTCCCTATGGCTAGCTAAACCCCCACCACACGCAGGGGCAGGAGCAGGAGTAGGTGCAGAGAAGGATGGCGAACATGGCGGCAGAAAGATAGAGAGAGGAAAGATGACTCAGATTTAATGAAGCGTGAGAGAGGGACATGGAACATGTGTGGGAAATTGAGGAGTCACTAAGGTTGAGGGGAATGATGGCTCCCAAAGGTTTTGAAGATCTCATGGAGGACGAGGAGCTACAACATCATGCCCTCCCAACTTTTGGCAAGAGCAATAGAGAATCCCATTCAGCTTTGAATGAGAGCACATCAAAGGAAAGAATGAGGACCGTGGGAACAAATTTGGTCCCTCCTAGACACCTAGACCTTATGCGTGGTGTTCTAGATCTATAGGTAGTTATTGATAACTATGATAGTGCAGGTAAGTAAGTAGAGACAGGTAGATATCACTTTGCACTGAATTAAGAAGTGCATTATAAACAAAATATACCTATGACAGTGAAACAAGTGCCATTGTATGGGAGTAAATTTGGAGGGTTGTTTTCAATCTTGTCATCGACATAGAGTGTTGGTGCACAAACTGTTGGAAGTACTTCAGTAGCATTTGTGACCGCAAAAATTTTTGGTGTCTAGTTTAGCACCATAACTGGAGCACAAGGAATTTCATCAAATGGGTTGTAACCCATATTAGGGGGCATGGGAGGCTTAGGAGGATTGGGTCAGTAGTCACTTGGAGGAAATACTGGTGGAGGTTCTGGCCTAGGATTAGGAGGAAAGGGTGCACATCCACAACAACTACCCCATCAAATTCAACAACCACCACCTCTACAACCAAAGTAGACACCTCAGGTGTATTTTGAGATCTCTCTCCACTTACCAGAGTATAGAGACATAGAGGATGTGACAGAACACATGCATACATGTGAGCTGTTATGGCATGCTAAGGGAATTATAGCTTCAGATAGGAAGGCAAGTTAGTTTTCCACCACTCTTCATGGGTGTGCACATAGTTGGTACAGAAAGTATGACCCACATCAGAATGTGGTGGACTACGATGCTTTGCACACCACTTTTTTGGTTGAGTTTCACATCCCAGAGTTTGAGTAGTAGAACATTAGTGGGCTTAAAGATATCAAGCAGGGATTGTGAGAATTTGTTTGAGAGTATGATGTGCACTTTAAAAATTTGTTATCTAAATTGTCTTATGAAATTCATTGAATTCAACATGCACAATGGTTCGTAGGAGGATTTCTGAATCCATTCTAAAGATATTTATCTCATAAGACATATGTTGATCCGTGCGAGGCCTTGGAAGTATATCTGTGCATTGAGGTAGTTGGAAGTGTTGATATTGGATTAAACCCATTCTTGGAAGTGTTTATCGCAACCAAGAATTTTTTTTAGAAAATATCTCTATCAACTCACTTCACAAGACACGCAGTGGCACATAGTGCACAAATTGTGAGGTTGAGGGACATACTAAGGATAACTTCCCATGAAATTAAATACACGTATTGTTACTAGATGGTGAATTATTTCATCTGGACCATGCTGTATGAAATTTTCCTCTTTTGAAGCATGTGATTTAGAAGAACGTGTCCAATTATTATAAGATATGTCATACCCATACCCACAACACTATTGATTATAGATTGAGTGATGACATCCACGAATCCATTAAGACGGGATGCACCAGACTAGTGTGGCGAGTGGATCCAAGGAGCATGAAGGGAAACATAATGAAGACCGAACCAATGGTGATAATAGGGGTGGAGGCTTCCGAGGGGATATAAAGGCCGATGTCACGAAAGTGGAAGAGGTGGATTCACTAGAAGGACTTGTTATACTTGTGGGTCTCCTGATCATTATCAAAGTGATTTACCTCAGAATACAACTTGCTCATGGTGTGGGAAATAGCATAAGTTAGAAGAATTTTTAGATCTATATGATCACATGAGTAAGAACAATAAACATGACAAGGGTGTAGGGATGATTAAGTTGTAACATGCAAATGTTGATTAGTGGATGCCTAAAAATATTCCTGAAACTGAAACACATACTATATTAGCTACCACACATGTTGAGGCCATGCACACGAGCCTCTAAATTCCAGGACGCTCATTAAGATGGAGGATGTGATACATGTCAAATATCCAGATATGGAACAACAGAAGGAAATTTACCAAGAAACCATGGGGGTCATTAGGGAGTTGCAAGGTGAAATATAGTGTCTGAAAGAGCAGGTGTGCGAGAGGGAACACATGAAGAACATTGAACTCCCGTAGAAGGATGTGGATGACTTGAAGGAAGTGTGTAAGATGTTGTGCTAGGAGAATATTATTCCTTTTCTTGGGGAATGGCTATGAGAAAAGATATCGTGCGTTGGAGTTGAGCGCGAGGGGCATATGCTGCATGAAAATTTACCACCTCAGAATCATGAATTTGACAAAGATATCACACTCGATGCAGTTATTGATGGATGGTTGGTAAGAAATATTTTGATAGATACAGGTGATGAAGTAAATTTTTTAACTTTGGATGCATATATTCAAATGGGTAGACCTACATAATATCCATCCTCAAATGTGTTGTATATGGAAAACAAGACTAGGTTTATGCCTATTAGGGTACTGAAGGATGCATCCATTACCATTCAGGGAGGTAAGTTTATTGGAGACTTTGAGGTATTGGAGCTTGCTGAAGTAGATAAATTTCTAGAATTACTTGGGTGACTTTGGTGTTATGCAAACAATGTTGATTTTTGTTTCAATAAGGGATACATCAGTTATGAGAACAAATAAGAGCGCGGTATTATACCTCTGACTGATGCAAAGGCTACACCATATTTTGAGCCTTCGAGCAAGGAAGATATAAACATGATTTATGTGTGCATGGTACATGACCTTGAGATAATCGAGCCATCCAAGGAAGGATTGATATAGTGGGATGATGCACAATCCATCATTAATACAACAAGCATCGCTTGTAATAACTGGGCTCATGGAATGTATGAGATGGTTGGGCATGAGATGAAAGGTAGAGTCACCTAGATGATTAGGCCACACATGGTGAGGCAGTTAGGCTCAACACGGGTACCAAGGTATACTGGTGATGGGAAGCCTAATACATTATTGTGTGTCATGGAGACTAAGTGGTAGAATGAAGGAGATAGAAAAATATGCTGGTCTATACCTTGCGCGGGATGGAAACACAATGGTGGGAAACACATAAAGATAGCTTGTTGGAGTGGTGAGGAGTGAGAATCACTTTTTCCAGCCGGTTTATTTAGAGAAGCATACCCACACACATATGTGAATATCATGTTAAGTCTTCAGCTTCAGTACACATCCATAATTGTGAGAGGCTATGGGCATAAGGCCAGGAGGAATTATCACCATCTCTATGGGTACACAAGTTCTACTCCACACTACGCGGATGCACACGTACTTGACATGTTCATGCTAAGTTGAAAAGGTGGGCTACAAACTGGCGTGAGATGACTGCAGGTATGATTCAAACTTTTGACCACTTTTCTACTAACCCTCCAGTCCATAAAGTGTTGTAGATTGTAAGATGCATCACTTTGGAGAATTCTGCAAAGACAAAAGATAATCATGTTTGACCTACTTGGGGAACCTGATCCTGATGCACATGAGGATAGAGACAGATGAAGTATAGTTGGGTTACGCCTGAAAAGAAAAGGAAAAAGGAAAATTTGTATACATGATGGATGATGAAGAAGTAGAACCTTTGGATGTTAGCCACACAGAAGGTGCATGTGAGGTCATGGATTTGGCAGATGAGAAGGCCCGTGTGTACCATGATCCCATGAAAACAAATAAGGTTAACATAGGCACTGAAGATGAGCCTAAAGAATCAATCATTGGGGATTATTGGTCAGAGTAAGAAGTGACCAATATTAATGAGCTACTACGTGATTTCTAGGAATTGTTTCCACAGGGCTATCATTAATTAAAAGAAGGCCTGTTTATACCATGATCCCATGAAAACAAAGAAGGTTAACATAGGCACTGAAGATGAACCTAAATAATAAATCATTGGGGATTATTGGTTAGATCAAGAAGTGGCCAATATTAATGAGCTACTACGCAATTTCTATGACTTGTTTCCACTGGGCTATCATTAATTAAAAGGTGTGCACCCCTCTTTGGGCAAGATAAAGATCAAATTGAAAGATGATGCACACCCCAGTTAGGAAGAGACATTATAGGATGAATCCTAACCTACGTGGAAAGGTAAATGAAGAAATTGATAAACTAATCAAGTATTAGATTATTGAGCCTATAGAGGAATATGAATGGGTCATCCCCATAGTTATAAGCATTAAGAAAGATGGGATGATAAGGATTTGTGTTGATTATAAGGAGCTTAATTCTACATGTGTTATTGATCCTTTCCCACCCCATTCACCGAAGAAATTATTGAAGGAGTAGCTAGGCACGAGATATATTCTTTCACAGATTGATTTTCAGGCTATCACCAGGTGCACATTTCAAAAGAGGATTAGGAGAAAACCACTTTCACTACTGACTGGGGAAGATTTACATATAAATTTATTCCCTTTGAATTGAAAAATGTGCTAGCAGTACTTTCACACATTATTGTGCAGGCCTTTCAAGAATTTATTCACAAATTATTGTAAATATATTTGGATGATTGGACAGTGTATGGCTTAGTCAAATATCACTATGATAATATCAAGCTTATGTTTGAGAGGTGCAGGAAGTTGAGAATATCTATCAACATTAAAAAGTGTATCTTTTTTACACCCTTAGGAACTTTGTTTGGACAAATCATCTGCAAGGAAGGATTATTGGTAGATCCTGCCAAGATAGCTGTAATCTTAGGCCTAAAGGAACCTACCAATATGAGTGAGGTGCATGGATTTTTGGGGCATACGAGTTATTACAGAAATTTCATCTAAGGCTATGCAAATATTGCCTTGCAATTGGAGGAAATTTTGAAGGCTAAAGGAAAGTTTCATTTGGGCAATGCGCAGCAACATGTGTTTGAGACTTTGAAGGAAATATTAACAACTGCACCTATTTTTCACTTTCCTTCATGGGGAAAACCATTTCATGTACATGTAGATGCCTCTGGCACAACCCTAGGCATAGTGTTGGTGCAACTAGGAGAAGGCATTATGGATCATCCTATATGCTTTGTAAGTGGGAAATTAACGCCTGCAGAGTAGAATTACACCAGTAATGAGCACAAAACATTATCTATGATCTATGTGTTGCATAAGTTATGACAATACTTGTTGGAAACCCCATTTATTTTCTATACAAATCATATGATGTTGAAGTACTTAGTTAACAAACCTGTTTTACAAGGGCACACCCGCAAGTGGATACTTCTATTTTAGGAATTTGACTTCATAGTTGTTGTCAAACTAGGCAAGAGTGATTCAAGGATTCATCATCTATCAAGAATTAATTGTGGCAAGGATGTGCACAACATTTAAGATACTATAACTGATGCCTAATTTTTCAGGTTAAATTGCACTCCCACATATTTGGAAGATATTGCAGTATTTTTGTGCACTGGATAAGCACCTAAAGGTATGAAGACAATGGAGAAAAACCAAATTTCCATTAGAGTTTTGCCCTATCAGTTGATCAAAGGTGACTTATACAAAATGGGAAGAGATGAGATCTTGCATCATTGTGTAATTGAGCATGACCACAAATCTATTATGAAGGAGGCTCATGGCAGTATAACAGGAGGAAAATATGCAGGTGATGCTACAACATGCAAGATCCTTATGGCTAGACTTTGGTGAGAGACCTTGTACAGGATGTTAAGACTTTTGTGAAAGCTTAAGATCAATATCAACACATTAGGAATCTTGACAATAGAGATGAGATGCCACCTAGACCAATTGCAAGCGTGAAACCTTTTGAGAAGTGGGTTATTGAATTTGTAGGACCTATTGCACCACCTGCATACATGGCAGGCACACATTACATTATTACTTGCACATATTATCTAACCAGGTGGGAAGAGGCTACACCTACAAAGGATTGTACTGCAACTGCAACAAGGTTCTAATGGGAGAATATAATTAGCAGGTATGGATGCCCATTGATATTGACAAGTGATAAAGGAACTCATTTCTTGAATGAGACAATTAGAATTATGTTGGTAGAGTTTATGGTTGCACACTATAAAACCACACCTTATCACCCTTAAGATAATGGTACAATAGAAGATTTCAACAAAATTTTGGGGAAAACATTGACAAAAAATTGTGATGTTAGAAGAAAAGATTGAGATGATAAAGTTTTAGTTGTACTAATGCAGAGAGGAATTCAAAATCATGCATATAACTGATTAAAAGAGATTGTAAACCATAACTCATACACTGTGTCTGTAAATATGATCAATCTATAAAGCCTCTAAGGGCTAACGCTTGTTAAAATTTGCTTAATCTAGTAAAATAACACTACAAGGGAGCTTCACCAAGCTCTGACTGACTACACCCTGCCTGAAACACTAGCATTCACTCCATTCACCACTATTTCATTCCTTCCTTTGCTCATCATTCATCAAAAGGATATGGCACTCAATTACTTTCTCTATACTTACCTTTCTTGTACTTAGTTTCTTGGTTTTATCTCCTTCCCAAGCATAAGCCTTGTGGTTTGGCTTCACTGAGGCTTCTCGAATATCAACCCCTATTCATATACTCATAACACTGTTAGAAACAATGAATAAATGCTTTCATGACTTCTAAAACTCGCCACTACTCTATCTTTGCAAGACTGCCTCTTACAAGCACTTAAGCCAATGTTGATAATATAAACATACATCTACACTTCCAAAGGTACCCAATAGACTCTAAAAATCTTCCTTAGTTCAAATTCACCTATCCTAACATGATCCTAAAATCTCATGGTTCCATTCCACATACAACTCCCAATACTTCTCTTTTTGCATTCTTGCTTCCTAGACCCTTATTAAGTCTGCTTACATACACTGTCACAAAAATATCCACCTATCAGGGGTATCAAGACACAAGAACTAGGTTTTTGAGTACTCTTTAAGGTAATTTTAACATGTTTCAAATTTCAAGCTCTAACTTCAAGGGAAAGGTACAATTCCTTTATTAATCACCCTTTCTTATTATCCCTATGACTATGTTTTGACCTCTCCTTCCTAGACTATCACAAAATTGAGGAGATTTCACCATTGGTTTCTAAAAATTATTTCATGATCTCTTTTTAGAGGTTCTTATCAGGGTATCTTGAAGTTTTTAGGTTAAAATAAGTTACTTTGATGCTCCTAAAGCCATACCCTATTGACATGTGGTCCTAGAGATGTTGTCATTGATTGTTGGGTTGGTGAAATTAAGTGTCAGAAAAGCACGTGGAATAGTAGGGCATGGAATAATTGTGCCCAAAAAGGACTTATCTGATTTCACATGTCACAGGATAAAAATAGGAAAAGTGGTTGGAGTGCAACACAAGTAAAGATAAAAGCAAGGAGACTTCACGGCTAAACAAGAGCTATTTTGGGACTACAGTGGAAAATCAAAGGTCATGCATAGTTTAAGTTAATAATATGATTAAAAGAAGAATTATCTATAGGTTTGATCTATTATTAGGTAACATGCATGTGTTCTAGTTGTTTTTGTATGTATGTATGACTATTTTGAGCATGCAGGATATTTTGGGAATGCACAGGTGGTGAAGGGAAATTCCCCAACCCTATATATATTAGTTGTACTTCCTAATTTTAGATACTCATGGATTGTAATAGATTTATACTTCATGGATGAACCTACGTGCATGAATCCATGAAATTATTGTGATGTATTCAGTTTTTGCTATGCAATCCTTTTGGTTCTTAATGGATTATTGTGGCTGGATTCCAGTAATTGATGTATCTATGTATGGTGGTGTATTAGTGCAATTGATCTTAATGCCTATCTGATCTATATGTTTCCTTATTATGTGTGTTTCCAACATGAGCTTATGGATCTGATGGTCATGATGGAATGTATGCTTTGATAATGGTTTTATAGACATGCATGCTAGCATCTTGTCAAGATAGTGCAAATGAGGGACCTTTTAGGCTTCGCACGAGTGTTAAGACTTGTCTAGATGAAGGGCCAACACGCCTAGGCAATTGAGTGGCAATAAAATACTACGTTGATGAAAAAACACATTAATGAAAAATTTAATAATGGAGTATGGTCATATGATGTTGTGGATGGTGTTAACTTGCTTGTTCATGCGAGTTCATGATGATATAATGAGATTAAGTGAGGATTGATGGTTCTTGCAAGCCCATTTAGGTGCCTAGGTGATGTTGCATGGAAGGTATGCTATTCTTGGTTGCTTTAAAATCATGTTGACATGATGGATAATAGGTTGGCAGAGTGCTTGGGCACTCACATCAGTTGCAGGGTGCAAATACATATGATTGACTATGTTTCAGGCGCTCATTTAGAGTAGGTAAGAGTGCTAAGAGGTGTGAGATTTAGGTATGGATATATGTGAGCTCATGGATGCATACATTAAGTTGCATCATGATGTATCATGTAGTTAGGACCATTTAGAGTATTTCTATGATATGTTTTGAGGTTGTTGCAGTTAACTCTAGTCTTTACAGTGCAAAACCTTAAGAGCTTGCTATGCAAGTATTAGTGGATAGAAATATTGAGAGATATTTGTGACATGATGATGGTTGGAGATGTTATTAGGGTTTATCATGATATTGTGGGAAAAATTTTATATTTTTATGATGACTATTTTTCATGATACATCAGTTTTGGTGAAACACGGTACTTGGTAGTGTGTTTTCTAGCTCGATTTGGACCTTCTGATGCTTACCTTGAATTGTTTTCTCTCTATGGGACCTTGTGGCTTTCAAGGATGTTTATATATTGAGTTTATAAGGTTTCACAAAAAATGAGGTAGTTTGATCGTATGGTTTTTATGAACGATCATTAAGAAGATAAAGTGGTTCGAATCCCTAGTAAAACCCTAATCAAGAGCAATTTTTAGAAAAGTGTTTATATTAGCCTATTTTTGATTGGTTAATCAAAATTGATGCTTGGATTTTATAAATTACTCTTCCAGGTTTCTAAAAATGTATGATAGAGCATGTGGTGATATGTGGGCCCCACCTTAAAAGTCTTGTTTATGGCGAATTTAAGTTTGAGGAGAAAGTTTTAAAATGAGGCATGAATTGAATTGTTTTTTTATGATGTATGCGAGTCGTTCTTGATGTAAAAATAGGTTTCAGGACATGATGATGCAATTTCATGGTCTAATGAGCTCCATTCAGGTTGACTAGTCAAAGGGCAGTTTTGAGGCCATAAAAAGAAGTGTTCAGTAAAATAGGCATAACTAGAGCTACAAGTGGAATTTTGAGATGATTAAAAAAATTGGAAAGAGGATTCATATATATTTCCATTTATATAATTTTTGTCTCATAATTATGAGTTTTGATATGGTTTCCAGGTCAGTTTTTGGATAAGAATATTTTTTCCAGTTTAGGATAGGACATGGTCTTGCTAAAGTTTTGAGTTGGTTGAAGCATCAAATGGTTGAATTGATGCTTTATATTACCTAGAGAGTGAATAAGGATGAATTTGGAATCCAATTAATTTATTTATAGGTATTTATTGTTATTAAAAAGATGTTAACTACCTGATATTTGCAAACAACTTTTTGGGCAGGTTTATTGGTGAAGACAAAAGTGGAAGTGGTTTGAGCAGGTGATGATTTCAAGACTTATAACTTTCTTAGAAGTTATATAAAGGTCCTTTAATTTCCATAAAGTAGTTATATGCCAAATTTTGGTTGTTTTGGAGTGATTTAGTGGCACAAAGAAGTTTTCAGGGCCCTGAAGGGTGTAGGAAACAACAGTTCTGAGAAGAACAAAGAGCATTAGACCCATTAAATGAAATAATTTGATTGGATCATGTAAATTGAAACCATGAATTAATTTTATATGTTATTTTAATCATGTATAGTGATTTGTGGGTCATGAAAAAGCATGGTTTGGAATGAAGAAATTTTTTCCATTCCAATGCAAGGGTTTTTAGGATTTTTGGTACATAGATGAAGTGTTTTTGCTAGGTCGACCTATATGGGTCAATTGTGAATGTTCTAGTGATTATTATGGGATATTTTTAGGCTGGTTTGGTCATTCTAATGGAGGGAAACCAACCTCTTTTGAATTTAAATCAAGGAGAGGCTATAAAGATGATGTTTTGGGTACAATGGTGTTAATATTTTTCGAACCCATTTTATCTTCTTTTGAATAACCCTTTATTGAAAATAAAAACCCCTTGGGACTATCCCAAAACCCCTGTAATTTCATTATAGGACCATACCTAGATGAGTCTTTATGAGGAGGATTTGAGAAAAGAAAATATGGTGATGATTCTTTGAGAGTGAGTTAAAGAAGGAGGGCAGATTTGGATCCTTGTGTTTAGATGCTACCTTCATATCATATTGATGTTATTTTCAGGTTTTAGAAGTATCTTCAGATCTGATATTGAGTTATAATAATTTGGAAAGAATTTTATCTTCTTGGGTACTCATGAGACAAGATTGTTTATCTCGATACATCTTCATTGCATCTTGATTGCTAGTGTTGAGGACATCAATTCCTTGTAATATGATTTGAGTATAAATAAAGTGTGATAATATAATTTGAACATCAATAAAATTGGTTTATGTTTTTATCTTGTGATCCTTGCATTGAGTTAATTTCATTGTAAATAATATATGTTTTGAGATGTGTTCTTCGTGAGATTGTGTGTTTAGGGTTCTGAAGTATAAGTGAGAAAGTTTTATTGGGGACTGATCACCCCCCCTCCTAGTCCTTTCCACCTCCAACAAACCCTAGATTATTCCTGTAGAAAATACCTCAATGAACCCAAGAAGGGTTTATTTTCTATAACTCTTCCAAATCTTCAATTTAAGACTCCAAAACTTGCCACTAGGATTGTCTAGAGGTGATGCAAGGATTAGGCTTACCAGTAGTTCTTGATATTGGTTGTAGGTGTTTGTTTCATGAAGTGGAAAGCTTGTAAACACGTGGTAGAACATGGGAAAAAACCCTCATTGCAAACTTGGATCCCTAAGTTTTATTAAAGTTCATGAATGAGTTCCTTCTTGATGTTATGCATCTAGGACACCTCTCTAGTGAGGTTACACTCTTTCTCCATTTGTCACTTGTGATAGATGTCAAAAAAAATAGTCCCGCAATCATACCTATAAATAAATTCATGCAAGATTCATAAATTATTCACCCTTGAGTTCATACTAACATCTCTAGGGCCACAAGAACTAGTTTGCATACTCAACAACCAATCCTAAACACTTCAATATATCTGTAAAGTTGTCATAGTCTTGGATTGATCATCTTGCAAGGGGAAAATAGAGTCAAAACTAAAAAATAAAGAATCCATCACATTACCTTTCTTGATTTAGTCTCAATGTATCTCTAAAACATTCATTCCAATAGTTATTATTCATGCATCAACTCATAATCCTTGAGTGTACACCAATCAAGCTCTTCTTTATGCATGATGGAAACTCAAAACCAAAAAAAACATAGTTTTCCCACACAACCAAATTTATATATGGATTAAATTAAAATATTCTTACAAAAATTGTGCCTTCAACCTTCCCCCTTCCTCTCTATGAGGACTCAAATTCAAAATTTCCCTTCCTTCATTTAAAACTTGAGCTCCACCTTTGCATGACCTAACTACCATTGTGTAATTGCCCTTTTTTACATCATTTAAAGCATCTTAATGATGTCTTGCACACACACATGACTCGCACATGATAATATAAAACCTAGAAGACTATAACAACACTTTACAACACTTAAATCACTTTAATCAATCTTCGGTCCATTCACACCTTACAAATATTTGAATTTTCAAATATCCCTTTTTGGAGGGAAACCAAATAAGAAGAACAATTTGAATTTGCCACCTTCTCCACTAGCTTAAAAGGACTTATATGAAGTATTTTGAACCTCTGAAGCTCTTTTACACTCACATTGACACCAAGGAGTTTGAATTATTTCAATTGAATGTTTCTTCATGAATGCTCATGCATCATACTCCCAAGGTGGGGGAAAAAACATGCATAGTTTTTGTTTCCTTGCTAATGTATACACTTTCATTGCTTGTTTTTAATATTCTCTTTTTAATCTCACCATAATTTTATTCTTCACAACCACCAGAGTCCCATGTGATATGTTTTGGTCTTCCTTTTTCTTTTTTTTTATAGATTAGTTAAGAACAAGGATCGGATCCCAGAGGCCTTACAAGAGAAGATACATTGTGAAAGTACCCAGGTACAAGTAAAAATAGATACAAGACCAAAAAGAGTTAAACAAACTTAATTGAAGAGAAGGAAGGTCTAGAAAAAAACCATCTATAAGAAATATCAAAACAAACAGTCTGTAAAACAAGCAGACATAGTTCGCAAGAAGTCTACAAAAATTCCAAACCTACATAACATAAACTATATTATCTTTTGACATTTTGGAGGGTTGTATAAAGTGCTTTTGGGATCCTCCTGTTGATGCTCACACTCCATATATTTCTGAGACCCCTCCCACCTTCATCATCCTTGGAGCTATTGATGCTAGGTTGGAATTTTCTTTTCTTCCTGCCCAATTCCATGTTAACCAATCTCTCCCTTATGTCCTTGACCGGTTTCTCCAACTCTAAGACATCCCCTCTTATGTTTTTTCTGTAGCATGCATATATTTTTGGATGATCCAATGCACTCAATCATCATATATCTCATGTCTGAGTTATCCTCTTTCATTGCCTACACAATCATCTCCAAATGTTACATTTTTTTGTTAAGATTCTCATAATTCTGGCCCTCTTCCTCAAAGACTTTACCTTTCCCCTTAGAAGGCCCTTCACTTACACTAGCCTCTAAAACCTTGTTCTGTGGGATCACCTCCCCCTCATCCCTATTATGGGGACTCTTACCTATGTACATATTATCCAAACACTCCACCAAAGCGAATCATCATCAAAAGCACCACGGGCCGCAACCTCCTTTGGAAAATGGTTTTTCCATTCTGATACAGAAGAATAACCAGACCTTCCTGAATGGGAGCCTCTATCTTCCCACTTTGAAAATACCTCACTCATTTGCTTTGACTCTTCTCCATTTCTCTCCATTCTTCATCTTTGATCCTATCACCTTCAAGTAGTCATGCTTCATACCTACACACACAAAGTTTAGAACAACAAAAATAGATGTTTCTCCATGTTCTATGATGCTTTCCACCACTATATACTTCATGTCCAACTTGTATTCATCCCTTGTTATGTTAAAATATTCATATCTCTGTTCTTTCACTTGTCCATACCCAACCTTCACCATCTCAAACTATCCCAACTCTACAATTTCATGTTCTCTACTACCATTTTCATCCTCACACATCCCTGAAATTACCTCTTTCTCAATTATACCTGTATTCTTCACTTTTCCATCCACTTTATCCAACCAATCTTGTAAAATATCATCAATATCATTCACAAAATCTTCAACACATTATTTTTCACCAACCTCAAATGCATAACCATCGTAACTTTTTTATAATTCTGAGGAATTCACTCACTTAATTTTCAATGTCAACCAACAAGGAATCAAATGTACTCACCTTGCATTCTGATTTTTATAAACTTACTTCTTGAATTTGATTTCTTACCTTGATTGTTTATCTCTTTTCTTACTCACTTCTCTTTATTCTTCCACACCATATTTACTTCCTTTTGTTTTGTTTTTACATTCAAGAAATCTGCTTCCTCTCTCTTATGTTGCTCTTGTTCACTCTTTTCTTTTCTTGACTTGTCTCTTATTTCTTTGTATTTGCTTTCCATGCTTTCAATTTTCTCTAAACCTTCTTCATTATATTCATTCTCTTGTCCTTCTTGACTCAACTATACATTTCCTCCATTTTCTTTTATTTCTCCATCTTATTTTCTTAGTCTTTGAATCTTTCTTGCATAAACACCACTAAGAGCAACATTAGTTACAAAAAGATGAGACAAATTTGTCTCAATTTGGTAATCTTTATTTCTTTCTGATTTATCTCTGTTATTCTTAACTGATTCCATCATTTTTTTTCTTGTGCTTTCTCTTGAACCTATAATTCACCTTTATCCTCTTCAGAGTTCTCATTGTTCAAATTTTCCAATGACTTTCCTTACATTTCCTTGATTGATTTGAACATGTACCTATCAAGAATAGATTCTCGATATTTTTTATTCCCTCATATAACAATATTTCACTCTCCTCTGCACTTGTTTCATCAAATTTAGGACTCATTTGGTCTTCTTCTTCTTTGAAATCAAATGCTAATTCACTAAACTTAGCTTTCACTTCATCTTCATCTTTCCTCATTTTTCTATCTTTCTCTTATTTAATTTCATTCACATGGTCTTCATCATGCATGTTAGTGTTCAAAAACAACTCATTCTCACCCTCAAATAACCCATTCTTTGCTTGTTTAACCAAAACATTAAAATCATCATGCCTACCTTATTATTCACTTTTTTGCTTTACTTGTCAAGCCCTCATTAGGTTTCCATGTTCTTATCTTCTCTCTTTGACTTTCCATACTTGTTTTCTTGTCTCTTTAGGCTGATATGTACATGTAGTTTCAGTCTTATTTATTGTCTCAGAGTCTTGTTTGTGCTTGAAAAATATTTCTTCACTCTTCATTCCTTGGTCACCTTCACTGTATGATTGTCTCAAACTGAAATATGATCTTTTTGCATAATTTCCTTCTTGTTTTCCATTTCTTACCACAGCCTCATTATCCTATTTCTTACATTTTATCCCTTGTTCACAAACAACGGATTTGTTAAGCCATTTAGGTATGATATATCCATGTTGAAACTTAGATTTTGAAGAACTGATCTCACCTTTCATTGTGAATCCTTGTATATCAAAAATTTCACTAACATATGCATGAAGAAGATCAAATTTATCATTTTCCCATTCCTGATCATAAGCCATGTCCTTCTCTTTTTCCTTTTTTTCATCCATCTTCTTGTTTATGCTCTTTTCTTTGTCTTATATCTCTTGAATGCTTTCCAAAGCATCATAGAACTCTGTGTTTTACTTTTCTTCTCCACTAGCATGCTGGAGGACCCCATTATCTTCCTCATAAACTTCTATAACATTATATTTTCTTTCATCATGTACACTTGACTCAAAAGAGTCACTTCTTGCTGCTTTTCTAACAATTTTCAAAGTCTTCTTCTTGATCTTATTTAAAAAAATCTTCATAGCTATATATACATATGTAAACACAACATTAGAATATAAAATTAGAGACAAAATTGTATCTATAAGTTCCTCTTTCTTGGATACCTTCCTCCTTATCCACCCTTCCTCTATAAGCATTTCATTTTGCACTTCTCTTCTTCTTCTTTCGTTATATTCTCCACTATGAGAACTCTATTATCTTCCTCATATTTCTCACATGGCAACTCTCTTCCTCTTATACCTCCATAGGATCTCACTTATTTTATTCCTCCACTTCTTCTAGCATGTTTAATAAGTGACTTGACTAGCCACTTCACTCTCTTTTTAAAACTCCATCCACCTAGCTCACTTCTTGCTTGACTTCTCATTTGATTGTTTAACTGTAACCACATCTTTTCTAGAGCTTCCAACCTTTACAAATCACTTCTCAACTCTTCTATTTCTCTCTCCATTTCTAACTCTTACTTCACATTTCTTGTCTTCATAGCTTTTAACCATCATGTGTAACTAACCTGTGTAACTAAAGAATGTATTCTTGCACAAAATTTTGTCAAATCATTATTATCCCTATTAAAATTTCTCTAATACCACATAATTCAGAGAGGAATTCAAAATCATGCATATAACTGATTAAAATATATTGGAAACCATAAATCATACATTTTCTCTACAAATAGGATCCATCTATAAGCCTCTAAAGGCTAAAGCTTGTTAAATTTTTCTTGATCTGGTCAAATAACACTATAAGGGACCTTCACCAAGCTCTGATAAACTATACCCTACTTACAACACTATAATTCACTCCATTGACCACTGTTTTAGTTATTTTCTTGGTTCTAGCTCACCATTCATCATTCATCAAAAGGATATGGAACTCAATTACTTTCTCTATACTTGCCTTTCTCGTACTTATTTTCTTGGTTCTAGCTCCTTCCCAAGCATATACCTTGTGGTTTGGCTTCACTGAGGCTTCTCCAATCTCAAACCCTATTCAAATAATCATAACACTATTAGAGACAATGAATAAATTCTTTCATGACTTCAAAAACTCACCACTACTCTCTCTTTGCAAGACTACCCCTTAGAAGCACTTAAGACAAGGTTGATACTATAGACATGCATCTAGACTTCTAAAGGTATCCAAAAGATTATAAAAATATTCCTTAGTTCATATTCACCTATCTTAACATGCTCCTAAAATATCACGGTTTCTTTCCACATACAACTTAAAATACTTCTCTTTTTGCATTCTTGCTTCCTAGACCCTTACTAGGTCTACTTACATACATTGTCATAAAAAAATCCACATACCAGGTGTATCAAGACACAAGAAATATTTTTTTGAGTACTATTTAAGGGAATATTAATGTGTTTCACATTTCAGACTCTAATTCCAAGGGAAACGTATAGTTCCTTTATTAATCACCCCTTCTTATTAGCCTTATGATTGTGTTTTGACCTCTCCTTCCTAAACTGTCACAAAATTGAGGGGATTTCACCATTGGTCTCCAAAAATTCTTTCATGATATTTTCTAGAGGTTCTTAGTATGGTATCTTGAATAATTTAGGTTAAAATAAGTTAGTTTGATGCTCCTAAAGAAAAACCCTAGCTCAAGCTTGTAGAAACTCCCTTAGTGAACCTAAGAAGGGCTATTTTGCTATAACTCTTCCAAATCTTCGATCTAAGACTCCAAAACTTGGCACCAAGACCGTCTAGAAGTGATTCAATGATTAGGATTACTAGTAGTTCTTGATATTGGTTGTAGGTTCTTGTTTCATGAAGTGGAAAGCTTACAAACACGTGGTAGAACAAGGGAACAAACCCTCACTGCAAACTTGGATCCTCACTGTAAACTTAGATCCTTGAGTTCAATTAAAGTTCATGAATGAGTTATTTATTCATGTTATGAGTCTAGGAAACATATCTAGTGAGGTTAAAATCTTTATCCATTTTTCACTCATGATAGATGTCAACACAAACAATCCCACAATCAACTCTATAAAGAAATGCATACAAGATTCATAAAGGATTCACCCTGTAGACACCTATAATTTGATTAAAGCAATTTACTACAAAATTCGTGCTAACAACACTTTTACCTCCTTATCTAGTCAAAATAACGACACTTCATTATCTAACTATGCTTCTATCTCACTTAGGATTCCAATTTATGATATGTTGATTAGTGATAATATTCTTAATTAGCTAATTACATGTTGATTAAGCCTCTTATCTTGCATTCAGCTAATAAACCTTCTTATTAGCTATCTCCCGCTTCTAACGCTTTAGAAATCTAATTCAAATTCCTCCATAAACTCTTAGAAAGCTTCCTAATATTGTTTAGAGTCCCTAATTAATCTTAAGAGGTTAATTAGTTTCTAGCCTAGTCAAAAAGGTACTTTGAATTCCAAAATATCTATTTTGGCTTATTCATTTGTCCCACATGCACTAGATTTTCACTTTTATTCCAAACCAAAATCTATAAATAGAGGGGTCACCCATCCCTTTCAACTTGACACCTTATTGACAACTTGATTTTGATCTTATATCACACCTTTTTTTTACAAACACTTTTATTATCAAGCTTGAAGAGATCATTTGCACTGGCCAAGCTATAAAGCGTTTGACCTTGAGCCATCCACCATTGAAATAGATTCATCTTGCATCTTTCCTCCATTTTATATTAGTAAGATTTATCTAAGCATGGTATACTAAATCATCTTAGAGAGATATCTTCATCTTTTGGAGGAAACAACAAATCAACTTTGATTTCTTAGAGTCTAATTAGGTTCAATTTATTAAGCTTTCTAAAGAGTAGAGTAAACATAGTATGTTGTTTGTTTGATTCATAATGCATGCTTTTGAATTTTATTTTCTTACCTCTTATCATGATGGTTATTGAGTAATTTGGTACAAACTTTAGGCTACTATGTGTTAGTCTACTTCTCATAGTTTTCCAAGTTTTTCCTTAACACATTTGGCATGCCCGGTGGGACCTTTTCCATGGTATTTTAAGAAGTTTTTAAAGCTTTATTTCAATTTATAACCTTTCTTCATTCCTTTTATGGTTAAATAGCTTAGATTTAATTCATTTTCTAGCTTTGGGTGGGGTAAATGTCCATTTTTCATGAAAAGTTAATGGGTTTAGGTTGAAAATTGATTTAAAGGGTAGGAATCAAACCTGATTGCATTTCTAAATTTCTAGATCTCATGATTTTTGGTGATTTTTCAGGGCCACATGTAGGCATCATAGAGGGGTGCGTACACGTGAAAAGGGACTTGTACCTATTTAAACTGTCACATACACATAAAAAGGGCATGTACACATTACACTTACCCACAGGAAAAAAAGTGTCCTTGACCTTGTCGACGGAACCAGATTTGTGTACTTATCCAAACCTATGCGCATGCATTGAAAATCCCATGTACACACCATTCTAGACAAGTACCTATAAATCCATCCTTTGTGTCATTTTCCATTTTTACCTTGGGAGTGTACACATATTCTATGGCACGTACACACTGAAAAGCCCACACACACATCATTCTGGACGCACAGGCATAAATACTCTCTGTCATTTTTTACAGACCTGCACACTTATCCTAAAGGGTGCGCACATACCTAAATCCATGCACACACATCAGAAAGGGTGCGCAAGTGTCTCTGTTTGATTTAGAGTTATTCCTATTATTTTTATTGCTCCTGGTTTTGGTCATATCTCTTATTTGGTTTTTTGTTTTAAGAACTTGTATAGGCGTCAAAAAGAGCACGAAGCTCTAGAGACCTCAAAAATTACAAAATACTAAAAACTGTTGAAAACCTACTAAAAATAGATTTATGGAATTTTCTATTTTTCTTAGTTTTCTAAATTTTTTGTAGGGTTCTAACTGTGGTTTGCAGGTTTCTTTTCCATCATATTTTTCATACTAACTGAGTTAAAGTGTTTGCATCTTTATTTTATGAGGGTTTGAAACATGTATGCTCTTCCTTCACACCTTCTAGGTGATCTTAGGAATCAGAAACGTTGCACTACCTTCTTCATGATTTCTAAACATTTCAAATAAAGTTTTATAAACGGGAAAAAACTTCAAAGTTGGTTAAAAAGAACTTATTACTTGCAATTTGATTATATATTTTCCATTTTTACAAATTTAGTGAGGTATTTTGTAATGTATTCTCTTTCCTTGTGTCTTAAGACGATCTTGAAAATAAAAAATGACATTCTACCTCCTTTATATGATATCTTGATCACTTGGAAAACTACTAATCTTTGCGTATAGGTTCCTAAACGCTCGCGTAAGAAAGAAAGAAACGAAAAAATCACGACGAAAAATAACAAAAAATAGATTTAAATTTGTACGGTGGTCGATGGCGAGAATTAAATGTTGTAATCTTATTTTACCAAGAATAGCCCAAGGTGCGTTGGCACATCACTCGGATAGATCTAAGCACTCACTCAAAGTGCACAAGGGTACTAGCTCCCTCTTTTATGATAGCTTTGTGAAGGAGTTAGAATGAAAAGACATATAATCTAAATCCATAATAGCCATGCAAAGATAAACCACAACTAGATCTAGATCACAACCATATGCAATAATGAGCTAAACCGGAAGCAAGATTAGGTTTATTATTTAAGATCCAGTTATAGATAAGTCAATAACCAATATCCATCAAAAAATATCTATTGTATTAAATACTGTAAAACACATAAGAGTATCACCATAAGTCACGTGTTCTTATATGCCAGAATCATAACTATACTACAAAGTGGAATTACTAAAACCATGTGTGTCTATATATATATAGGGGTGGGGAATTTCCCTTCACCGCCTAAGCATCCTCAAAATAAGTTGCATGCTAAGAATATCCATGTGCCGCTTACAAAGATAACAAGCGAGCATGCAATCCCTTCTTAACAATAGTTCTCCTATATATAACTTAAATTCCAATCCTATTTTCAGCCCAAAACTCTACATGTCACTTGACCTTTTACTCGTCCCAAAATAGCCTTGTGTAGCCTACAAGTCTTCATGCTCTAGTTCGAACTGCTAGTTCCTTGCTCCAAAAATAGACTCTTCCTGCATGGAATCTTCCATTGTATGTCAACCACTCCATCTCTATATTTAGCATCTTTTATCTAAGTCCTCGATCCTTCTAGAAGCAATCCTTGAGCGCCCTTTTCTGTCTCTCGTGTGTGAAAACTGACATCCATGCGTGCGCTCACCATATTCTCTCATATGTGAGCTTACTCTACAAATCTTGTGCACACATGCTCTTCAATAATTATTCATATTTCCACGGCCCAACATTACCCCACACTAGGTATGGTGTCTATCCTTAGAAACACTCTATTTGATCTCATGTCTAGAGATAAAGAATCCTTTAACTTAATATAATATTTTTTAAAATGTCCTTAGGGCTTGTGCCAAAGAATGAAAGAATTCGAATTTTACTAGGAAAAAAGAAGGGGGGATTCCTTATTCACTAACGCTTCCAGTGTTTTCCACTCTTCTAATTCATTGTGTGCTTGAGTAAAGGTGTTCCCTATCATAACAGTGACTTCTTCAAATGTTAGTTCCTCACCTTTAGCCTTCAGTGTGTCCACCAAGGTCTCTAATTATTTTCCCATGTCTGTTAGTGTATCTATCTTGTGTGTGACCTGTGGGTAGATTTCCTTCAACTTACTTTTAATTTAAGCCCTTAAATAATAAATTGCTTCCCTCTTTTGTTCAACTTCAGCCAATATTTTCTCTCATTCTACCTTGTTCCCCTTATTCTTGGCTTGGAAATCCTTGAGATCTGCTTTATGTTTTGCAACAATAAATCCCACCACATTGTCACTATCCTTACAATTTTCATACATGACCTTTGCCATGTGAGCAGTTGTCTTTACTGATTCCATCAATTCATTGTATTCTATTATGGCGGCTTCAATATGTTCTTTTGCTTATTGCTTTTACCGTTCCATAACCTCTTATGTATATTCTAATACGAGGGGTGGTTGTTGAGTTTTGATTATGCGTGTTAAATCTTTAAAACAATGGAAGGCAGCCTCATATTTGGTTGTATCAGGAGGGGCCAGATCTAGGTGCACTAGTAAGATAACATCACCTATATGTTTGGCCTTTGAATAAGTCATGCGTGTCCTTCCTTTCTCATCCCTTTAATCCTATTTCAACTAAGAAATAATATTTTCCTTCTCTTTTATCTCCTTATCCCTCTCTATTATTTACTTATTTTTCTCCTTTAGCTCCCTCTGCATAAACCTTATATTGTTGTTTTTATCAAAAATTATGGAATCCACTTCCACCAATAGCTTGTTAAGCTCATTTCATGCTTGTTCATCTGTTCATTTTTGAGAATCAAATATCAGGTACATTTCTCTTGAAACTGTTGATTCACAGGTATCCAGTAATGAATGGGCGCTTACTTCAAATTTTGGCTCCTCAATGTGTGATTCAAAATCCCAAGATAACATCTTTCTTGTGTGCAGTAGCGCACCCTTCTTATTAAACAATGACCAAAAAAATAGTTGATCCGTAGGTATCGTGCATTGATAACTCGTGCACAGAACCTTGTTGGGATACTCCACATATTGCATAATAGGTCCTTCGGGGTGTATGATCTTCTCTTTCTATGAGCACCCTTGCAAAAATTACAACAAGGCACGATTCTCCTCCCATGATCCCTTCCTCTTCTTCATTTTTTTCTTCCTTTGCACTGCATGCAACCTCATATTCTACCAAGTGTTCTATAATCTTTGCAACCTTTTTCTCAACTCTGCGCTCTAGATCAAGGTTGGGAGTGCGCCTATCCTCATGTTCTTCAATAAAGTCCAAGTTTTCCTTTATAAAATGCGTTCTCATCGTGCCGATACCCTCTCCATCCACATCTATTGTATGTTCATCCTTGAAGTGCTCCTAATAGCATTGCTCATTTGATTCTTCGACAATATGCACTTTTTGACCCAACTTCTTAACTAGATCTTCCTCACTTTTAGCTCTTTATTCTTCATCCTGGCTCTTCGTCTCCTCAGAGTCCAAACTATGGACTATTTTTTGTTTCTTTCTACACCAGAGACTTTATTCTAACAGAATACCTCTTGACATAGGTGTTTGTCCCTATTTCCTTTTCTTCTAAAGTTTGTCCAATAGGCACACTTGAATATGTGGTTTTATCTTTACTTGCTCCTTCATTTCTACTAACATAAGGAGTCTCTTCGTGCCCTTCTTTGTTTCAACCTTCTTCCGTGCGGAGGGCTCCTCAAGAATTCTTACATCATCCTCCACAAACACTTCATCAGTAAATTGAGGCCTCAAATAAATATATATCCTAGTTGTATCAATTGAAGCTATTAGCAATGTTACTAATTTCATCAAATGTATGTTTTCTGAAGCATACTTCTCCCCATAAGCATGATTCTTGGTGTAGAAAAGTGTTTGGAGCATCTCATGGTGCTTCTTATTAACTTCACTCAGATCATACCTCAGTTTCTATGCCTTCTTGAACCTATTCATAGCACTCTAAAAGTACTACGCTGTGAAAGAAAATGGAAGTTTGCACCATGGGCTGTTAGTACCATCACTCAACATAAACCTCCCAATACAAAATTGGTGATACATAAAAAAAATTGAAAAATTCATCCACAAGAGCGGGAAATTGTTCTAAATTCCTCCACTCAGTGTCAAACACATCACGCATTTTTTATACCATTTTTCCACATGTTCCTTGTGTGCTGGTGTCACTGTATCGCAGGTATACTTAGCAAATAATTTTGCAGGGAAGGGATCTTCTACAGGATACTCCTATATCTTGTCTTTAGGCCAATTGAGCACCCCAATCTCAGAGAACACTATTACCAGAAAGATATTCTCAAACATGATCTTATCACCATCACGTGTGACATCAATAATATCTTCTACTATAAAGGAAGAAATATTGTATATGGTTCCTTCTGGTATTTTCTTGCATATATACAACCATATTTTATTCCCCTGTGTCCATCTCTCCTGCTCACTTAGCTTTATGAGAAAACACGCGGCCATCTTCATGACAAGATCATTCAATTTTACAAAAGCTAACGCGCACCCACCCTTCTTGTACTCAAACACTAATGCCGCTCTCTTCACCTCGACATCATTAGCTAGGTCATCATCAAAGGAGTTACTAGTATTGATTAGTCCAGTATACTTCTCAATCAACTACGCGATGATGCACATCCTTCTTCCTAAAAAATATAAATAATCCTCATGCACACGTGACATTAACCATTGATATAACCTCTTAGGATTCCCGAATAATGGAAGCTCATATAGCTACAATAGTCCAATCTTCTTCAACTTCAGCTCTATCATATGTTGTCCTTGAGAATCTATATCGGCTTGCCTAGTTGGGGGCTCTAAGACCTCTGCCTGATTTTCCTGAAACTCTCTCTTCAGTTAGGTCAAATCTGCATGGTGTTGTATTGTGCACTTACTTTCCTACTCCTAACATGGAATGCACACTCTGTTGGCGACGTAACTCTCCATATGGCTATTGCAAAATCTTTTGCTTCTACATTCTTCCCTATTGAATGTTCCTATTGTGGATGTCGGTTTGTCGATTCTACGACTTACCTCTATTGACTTAGTGACAAGATAAACTATTTGAAAATGTCCTTCTAGTGCTCCTATTCATAGGGTTATTTTATGTGAACTCTGCTTGTGCAAGGACAGAATCCCACATCCATGCTATTTCTCCAACCAAACACCGCAACGTGTTTCCGAGAATCTTGTTGACCACCTCACGTTAAGAAAATTCTAGGTTAGTACTCACATGGGCGAGTAAATGTAAATGTATATTTGTATAGGTTAAGGGAGTGTGACATATATTATGTATATTGTTAGTGAGTCGTGAAAACAATTCGCGTAGAGATTTAGGTGAGAGAAATTAGGAAGTCGAGAATATAGGTTGTTAGAGTAATGTTCCTAGATTAGTGTCAGTGGTTTGTGGAGCTGTTATAGGAGCTTGATATTCAGTCCTATAATTGTAACATGTTTTGTGGTATAGGATGTTGATTTGACTCTAGTTGAACTTATGCTCTCCAAATTATGAGGGTTTCCCCCAACATCCAAATTATGAGGGTTTCCCCAACATCTCCATCTATCCATCTGGCTGTGAATCATACGTAGAACTGAACTGCAACTTGGTGTTCAATTTCTTCAGCACTGTTCTTTAAAAGTGTCTTACAAATTTAGTGTCCTTATTAGACACAATTCCATGTGGCAATCCACACAATCTCACAACTTCCCTAAAAATTAAGTTAGCTTCATGTGTAGCATCATTAGTCTTCATACAAGCAATACATTGAGCACTCTTAGAAAATCTATCTACTACAACAAAGATAAAATCATGACCCTTCTGTGTTCTAGGCAATGCCAGAACAAAATCCATACCTAGATGCTCCCACGGTCTTTTTGATCTGGAAGTGGTTGGTATAACCCTATGTTCTGACTCTTCCCCTTTGCCTATTGGAAAAGTCTACATCCCTACTTGTATTTACACATTTAAAAGTGTCTTACAAATTTAGTGTCCTTATTAGACACAATTCTACGTGGCAATCCACGCAATCTCACAACTTCCCTAAAAATTAAGTTAGCTTCATGTGCAGCATCATTAGTCTTCACGCAATCTCACAACTTCCCTAAAAATTAAGTTAGCTTCATGTGCAGCATCATTAGTCTTCATACAAGCAATACATTGAGCAATCTTAGAAAATCTATCTACTACAATAAAGATAAAATCATGACCCTTCTGTGTTCTAGGCAATGCCAAAGCAAAATCCATACTTAGATGCTCCCATGGCCTTTTTGATCTGGAAGTGGTTGGTATAACCCTATGTTCTGACTCTTCCCCTTTGCCTATTGGAAAAGTCTACATCCCTACTTGTATTTACACACATGTATAACTTGCATGGCCAAATATATCTCTCACTTAGCTGTGCTAAGGTCATATTAGTACCAAAGTGGCCAACTAATCCTTCGCTTTGCTTTTCTTGGAACAAGTTCTTGAGCATTGACCCCCTCGGTATGCACAACTGTGTGCCTTTAAACAACCCTTCATGTAAGTAGTCTAACCAAGTTGTGTGATCAATGCTCATTAGTTCTGTGCATGCTCCCCATGCTTCTTTGATATCCTCACCCTTTGTATAAAGTTACTTCATGGAATCAAATCCCACGACTTCCACTACCCTTTGTATAAAGTTACTTCATGGAATCAAATCCCACGACTTCCACTTGCATCTTGGTCGAAAACATGCATCTTCGATTGAATGCATATGGAACTCTATTTGACTTCCCATTTCAATGCTCGAAGACAAATGAATAACTTTGCATGAATTTAACTCATTTCATATGTCTCTAATTCAACTTATCTTGACTGTTGATAAATTGCAGGCTTGGTGATTTGTGTACATCACAAACTCCTTCAGAAACAAGTAGTGTGTCCACTTCTTTAGAGTTTGCACAAAGGCACAAAAATCTAAAACATGAACTGAATATTTCCTGCATTCAGTTTCTTGTTGTAATAGGCAATGGTCCTACCCTCTTAACTCATTACAATTCCAATGGTTGTTCCACTTGCATCACAATTGACAAAACACATCTGCGACTGAATGCATATGCAACTCTATTTGACTTTCCACTTCTATGCTTGAAGACAAATGAATAACTCTGTATGAATATAACTCATTCCATGTCTCTAATTCAATAACTCTGTATGAATATAACTCATTCCATGTCTCTAATTCAACTTACCTCGACTATTGATAAATTGCAGGCTTGGTGGTTTGTGTACAACACAAACTCCTTAGGAAACAAGCAGTGTGTCCACTTCTTTAGAGTTTGCACAGAGGTATAAAAATCTTCATCATAAACTGAATATTTCCTGCGTTCAGTTTCTTGTTGTAATAGGCAATGGTCTTACCCTATTAACTCATTACAACTCCAATGGTTGTTCCACTTGCATCACAATCAACCTAGAATATGGCGCAAGGAACATTTGGATTCACTTGCAATCTTGCATCATCCAAAAACATGCTAGTTAGAGCTAACTCTTGTGGTGCGCAATATTTCCATTTGCGCTTAAATATTTTGTTTGTAAAATGCATAAGTCTTGTTTTGCACCATAGTCTTATGTTATTTTGTGTAGCTTGCGAGTATGCAAGTGTTGTAGTGTTGTTTTGCACCTACTTTCGTGGTGCACCTGTGTTTATAATATGCTCTACGCTCTACGGGGTTTTTTGATGTGTGCAAGTGTTTGTAATGGTTCGTAGTTGTCTTGTGGTTTTGGTGTCCAAAGGAACTCAGTGAGGTTTGCGATATCTTCTAGAGTTTAGAATATTTTTCATGAAATAACACAAGCATGCAATTTCAATAGCGCAACATAGAAGTATATTTCCAAGGGAAGCAATCCGTGCGTAGAGAATTGCTCATATGAATGCAAGTATGGTTTTAGGACCTGGAAATGTACCCAAGTGTGTGATTTTGTGTCTACAGAGGTAGGAACACTAGGATGTCATGAAGAGGATTTTCATATGCCTGAACAAAACTTTTGATCATAAGAGTTTCTATCAAGGAAGTCTTGGTGAAAGATGGTTATTACATTTACATGGTTTTTGGACTCTGATTAGGAGGTAGATCTAGATTTGTGCATATCGACTAGTGCATATTTTTTCATCTTGTTTGGTGGAGCGATAATTTGGATGAGAAACATCAAGCAAGTGTTTCTATTTCCACCGTGCTGAAGCGAAGGATATGGAAACTACTCATGAAAGGAAATAAAAAGTGTGGCTTTAGAGATTTTGGTCCGCAATGTTGAGTTGTGGAGCTTAATTGCTTCACATTAGCATGCTTTATTAACTTGCTGGAATACATAGTAACCGACGTCGGTCACCTGGGGACCGTCATTGGTTAAAACAAGTAGGAACCGATATCGGTTACCTGTGCGAGATTGTTTTATTTAACTCATGGGAATTAGATCTAACTTTTGATATAAAGTTGATCTAATGGTTGTAATTGCATAGTTAAAGTGCTCTAAGTTTGTATATGCATATATAAGCTAGAAAACTAGGGTTAGAAGGTGAGAACTCATTAAAGAATTGAGAATTCTTGGAGAGAAAAAAATAGAAGCTTGTGAGGAAGAAAGTACTGTACATTCGAGAGAGGTGTGGAAGATTGCAGATCTTCATTGTATATGCCCTATGAAGCTTTGAATAATATATTGGCTGTTTTTTGGTGGATGTAGCCCATACTGGGTCAACCACGTTATATTTTGTGTATTGTTTCTTCTGGTTTATTTCCGCATTTATTGTTTGTATGCTTAGATCTGATATATATCTGTACAACTGGTGTGATTAATCCCAACTAGTATCAGAGCTTTTTTATTTGAGGGTTTTGTGTGTTGATAGATTCATTCACAGAGGATTTTTGATTGAGTGGGAGCTACAAACAATGGCAGAAGATGGCAAATATAGAGTTGAGAAATTTGACGGCCGTAACTATCAATTATAGAAATGCAGGTGGAAGATTATCTGTATCAGAAAGATCTATACTTACCTTTGGATGAGAAGGCAAGACTTACAAAGATGATTGATGAAGAATAAAAAATTCTTGACAGAAAGACCCTGGGATCTATAAGATTGAGTTTGACTGCATCTGTGGCTTCGAATATTACCGAAGCAACAACCATGGTAGTGTTGATGAAATCTTTAGCTAATTTATATGAAAAACTTAGTGCTTCAAATAAAGTTTATTTGATGGAGAAATTATTTAATTCAAAGATGCAAGAAGGTGAATCTGCATCAAGTCATTTGAATGATTTCCATTTTATTGTAAATAAATTAAAATCGGTTAATATTCCGTTTGATGATGAAGTGAAAGCAAAGTACACAAGAAATAATCCTATAATCCTACTACTAATATTTTAAAATTTGATGATGTGGTTACTATAATCCTGAATGAAGAAATACACAAGAAAAGTACAGGAGAATTATCATATGGTAATGCTTTGAATGTAGAAATCAGGGGAAGGTTGAAGGAGACATCCAAGAGCAAGAATAATGGTAGAATAAATAATGGTAGATCTAGATCCAAAGTCAGAGATATAATCTATTGGAATTGTGAAAAGAGAGGACATACAAAGGAGTGTTAGTTTAAGGAAAACTCATTAGGGGATCATTTTGACATCAAAAGTTCCCAAAACATCCCTAAATGGTATCAGTGAAAAATATCATTTCAAGAGCTTTCCATCGATTGTAAAAATGTGACAAACAGACATTGGGAGCTCTAGTTATGTCCGATCAAAGTTCAGTCAATAGGAAAGTCAACTCTGGTCAACATGTCAATATTAGACCAATCACACTATGACATGTGGCAAAAAGGTGTTTGTAAAATTGGAGGTATTTTAACCACTAGTCTTCAAAAATCATAAAATGGAATAGCCCGTTAGAATAAGAGGCTCAAATTTTGTTACGGAGGGGAGCCTAGCCGCCGTGAGGATGATTATATTATCGTTGACATGGTGGGTCCTCAAACCACCACGTGGCTTGCCACCACGAGTTTGATTTCCCAATCGTGGGTCGACAGGTGGTCTTATTCGTCATATTTCATGTGGGTCGAATTTCATATTACTTTGTAATTATTTTCCACACATTATTTCCAAATGCCACACATTATTCCACAAACCACACATATTTATATCAACCTTCATATTTATGTTCAAACATTAGTATAACAACCACTTACCCACATAACTGCCAAACATGATAAGCCCACGTGGTGGATAGGAGATGAAATGGTGGTAGGGGGGACAAAGGCCCATGCATGGAAGATTCAATGTGAGGTTAAGGAGGTGGGGCAGTTATGCCTCAAGTGGTCCCATGATGAATTTAAAATACGTGGGAAACAGGCTATTTAAAGCATAAATTAATTATCTCCTCCACCAAATGTGGGATATACCCACTTAACCATTTCCACTCCTAAGGGAATTAATCCCTTCTTAAGTGCAATCTACCCTAATATGGAGATAAGCTTATCCAAATTCTACGAAGAGGCTAATATTAGCCATAAGATAATATTTTAGGCATTATTTTGAGGGCCCTATTTTTGTATAAATAGGGAACCCATTTCATTGTAAAAACACATGATCCCGAGAAGCTTATTATTTTGTTAAGCTTAATTGTGGGATGAGGTAGAATTAGTAATAGGGAGATTTTAATATAGTTTTATAAAACTATATTAAAATCCTAAAATTACTATAGACAAGTATTGTTTAATTGGCCTATTATTTTTTAGGCAATAACAAATGAAATATTTGTGATTGGGAATAAAATGCAAACTACCCAATAGGCCCATTAAGCCACACTAATCACTTGAAAATATTTGGTTGTTGACCGGAGTGCTGGAGGATGCATTGATAGTGTCAGGAAGGCCAATCGAAGCTGAAGTGTCACCCAGATGTCATACCATGAAGGTCTAGGGAGGTTTTTGACTCATCATCAGAGTTATAATAAGAATTGGAGTACTGATAGGAAAGTGATATGGGTACGTTTAGTGTTTTTCTTGCCTGAAAGTACTATGTATACCTTACAAGGTATTGACAAAGTGCAACAGTTAGCCTTTATCGCCATAGACTGTAGGAAAATGCCCAAACTCTGTTATATTCAATCATTGTGAATTATCTGTGGATTATCTTGCATTAAATTTAAATTGATTATTTAAAAGGAGCCCCGTATGTGGACAACAATTTAAAGCGCTACAAGGGTCCAACTGTATTATGAGTAGAATAAAACCTTAATTCCCTTTTAGATCAAGGATTTGGTATCAAGGAATGAGTTGTTCAGATCCAATTTGTGACTTTTGGTAATTTTTCGATGTAATAGAGTGATTCCCCGCTTCAAGGTCTGTGAAATGTAGTCTGGTTCAATTCCTTTGTCAGGTAAGCCCGATTTTTGGCCTGGAGCATGCTAGAAAACATATGGGCACATTATGTCTCAAAAGGAAGTCAACATCGAATGATCTTGATCAGCTTGTAGTAACCAGATCAAGTCGTGCACAGAGAACTCTCCCCTGCGGGGATGGGCAATGTATTACTCCTTAGAAGACAAAGAATTCTAATTTGAAATCACAATTGCAAACCAATAGATGAGCTCGTTGACAAGGTTTTAGTGTGGTGATACCTACCTAGAAAGGAAATACTTTCAACTTCCCAGGATAGCAATGATTCATGCTTAGATGACTGTACTATAAGTTGTTCACCACTGGAATCTTCAGGCAGTCCTGGGAATTTTGTACCTAGATTCAAGTAATGAGGTACTTTGGTTCCCGTGTTTGAAAATTCACTAGTAGAGTTGCAATTGGATCAAATAGAAGTAGCTAGATAAAATGGGATTTGATGGAAGAGATCTTGCAGGGTAAAAATAGCCAAGTGCATTGACTAAGTTCAATATAGGTTGCAGGATTGGCCTTGTTTTACAGGTTTGGGTATTCCTAGTGTGGGAATGGAAATTGGAAAATGCTCCAAGAATCCTGACAGGAGACAAGCTTCCAAAAGTAAAGTGAATACCCCACGAGTGACTGCAAGTGAATATTCATGAGCAAGAAATTAGTGCTTCATGCATCACAGGGTAAAGGATCCCATGGTCAAGAGTCAAATTAGTGAAGAGGTATCATGAGATTTCCACCTCTAGTTTCTTACCAGGGTAATCATAAGCACATTGTCAGAAATTCTTAATTATAGAATTCTTTTCATGCTTAAGAAGTTTGCGTTACCCACCTTGGGTCAATAATAATGCATTGAATAAATTTTCCATGTTACGTTTTATGGATTGCATAATCATTTTGTGGCACAGATGCTTGTGGAAAAGTCAACAAAGGGACAGTGGACATGAAGAAATTTGATTATAGAATTCCAAAATTAGGAATAAAGCCAAGTCATTTAATGACCAACCCCTTGTCATGCAGAGTCGAGAAATGGCAGAAAGAGTTCCTCATACTAGAAGTATTAGGATGATTAAGATGAATTCCTATTTTCAGTGGCTATGGTCCAAACGACACTGTGAAGCTTACCGTGAAGTGGAAAATGTGGATGATGAAACTGCATCCATCTAACCATCATAGTAATGGAAAGTCCTTAAAGATGGAATAGAGGCCTATTGCAAAGAGAAGAGCTTAATTTTCTACTGCACCACTAGTTAACAATTAAATGTTAGGGACTAGGATTAATCCCTAGAATTGTGAAAGTCATTTAAGCATGGGTAAGTCAACAATATTAGTCAATTATATAATTCACAGGTAATTCAGAATTGCATGCCAATAGTATACAGTGCGCCCCATTTGTTCGGAGATCAGGATTCTTACTGAGAAAATACTGAGCAGACAAGGTTTACAATAGCTTCCAGATTTGGCGCATTTTCTTACATAGAAAATTGGATCTAATGCTCCAAACATATCTCCTAATGCAGCTTATGAGTTACAGGAGTTACAGGAATTGGATTACAGGATTTGACGCATATAAATCTTATGAGTACAAGTCATTATCCATCACTGACATTGGATCAATCATATCTATAAATAACATGGAGTTCGTTTGAACCAGTTTGGAAATTGTGGAATCAACTCGGAGGCAAGAGTTATGTTATAGAGTTAAAGAAGATCCTTGCTATGTCGAAGATATATGAAAAAGCTTAGCCTCGGACAGTAGGAGTCATTTAGGTTTCATTCAAAAACTTGGCACCATACAGTGGAGGCGTGGAGGTCTAGGTTCGAAACCTCTTGCTAGATTGATAGGCACAGCGGAGAGCATCGTGAAAGCACTTCAGCCCACAGCGTCCAGGATTAAAAGCAGTGAAATTATTTCAAAGTGAGAAGGTTGTAGGATCCATAGCTCAGTTGCCAAAGTTTGTTCTGCAGGTACAGATCCATAATTTCCAAGGTGGCAGATGCAAAGTTTCCAAATTCAGGATCCAGGATGGCAAAATGTTCATAGTATGCAATAGCTTTTGGGACAAAGGCTTCATCCTCTTGTCTCGAATGGGGAGCCCATGCAAGGGAGTCATTTTTTATATCAAAAGTTCCTTCCAACATCCTGTGCATGTGCTGTCATCTTGCAGAAGAATAATTCATTGAGAGCTTTCCATTCGACTATGAGTAACATGATAAACAGAACATTGGGATTGCTCTAGTTATGTCCAGTCAAAGTTTAGTCAACTCTAATCAACTGGTCAATATTGGACCAAAGGCACTTTGACATGTACATCAGAAGAAATGCAAAGGTAGTCATTTTTTAGTTTTAACCACCAGTCTCCATCAATCGTAAAATGGAATAGCCCGTCGGAACAAGAGGTTCAACATTTTTTATGGAGGGGAGCCTAACCACTGTCCAGGATGATCCAGTTTGAATCAGCTGCATGCAGACATGAAAAAGGTCAAAGTCAACTTCCAGCTTTCATCTTCTTGCCATCACGAGTTCAATTTTCCAATCGTGGGTTGACATGTGGTCTTGTTTCCTTCGACAACTTAATGTGAGTCGATCAATTAAATCATATTACTTAAAGTAATTGGTTTGCCAGCACATTACTGGCACAAGTCCACACACACACATAGATATATATATCAACGCGTTCAATATAGAATGTTCAAACATCAGTATAACTGCCAATTACCCACATAACCTCCAAACATGCTAAGTCCACATGGAGGATAGGAGATGAATCCAGTTGTTTATGGTCCGAAAATGGCCATGCATGTGTCAGCTTCCGCGCGAGGACTAAGGAGGTGGGGCAGTTATGCCTCAAGTGGCACCTCATGACCACTTCTATACAGTAGCATGTGAAGAGGCTATCGGGTTAATGATCTAAAAAAATTATCTACTCCACCAAATCTTGGGATATACCCACTTAACCATGTGCTGAACTCCTAAGAGGAACTTGGATCCCTTCTTAAGTGCAAACTGCCCTAATATGGAGATAAGCCTATCCGGAGAACTTTGTGTCAAGGTGTACTATGTTTCTTGCTTTTAAATCTTATAGCTCTTAGAGTAATATTTTAGTGCATTATTTTAGATGTGGATCTAAAGCTGCCTATTGTTTGTATAAATATGTGAACCCATTTCATATGTAAGTTTCTTCTATGAGCCTGCAGTAAACTCTATTATTTTGTTAAACTTAATTGTGGGATGCACATCTTCCCCATTAGTAATCCCTGAAATTTCCTAATATAATTCCTGTAAAACTATATGTAACTTTCCTAAAATTGTTATAGACAAGCTGCTTGTTTATTGCAGAACTTCTTAGTTATGGTTTTTGGGCTAAGTAGTTAGATGTAAATATTTGTGATTGGGAGTAAATGAACACATTTTTATTGAAAAATAGGCCCATGGGAGCCTCACTAATCACTTGTAAAGCCTCAATTGTCAACCAGAGTGCTAGAGGATGAATTGATAGCATGGGGAAGGCCGATCAAAGACAAAGGAGGATGTACACTAAGAAGTTGAGGGAGATTTTCAACTGATCATTGAAGTTCTTCTAATAACTAGAGTATTGATAGGCAAGTGAAATTCCATTAGGTTTTCTTGTGAAAGTACTATCGTAACTTACAAGTTTTCACTAGTGGAATGGTTCAAAAGAACCCAAAGATGTAGGCAATTTCCGAACTCTGTAATCAATCACTGTGCAATCATCTTTATTTTCTTGCATTAATTTTAAATTGATTACTTTAAAGGAGAAAATTGTCATCAAAAATTTAAAGCCTATAAGGGTCCGAGATCAGGTAGATAAAAACTTGATTATTTTCGAATCAAGTTTGGTATCAGATTTTTTTTAGCTCCATTTTTGCTTCAGTAAATCTGATTAACAGATTGATTGCTTCAAGGTTGGTGCAGTTGGTTCAATTTATGTGAACAGGGTATAAGTGCACTATGGGCAAGATGTCTAAATAGGCAAAGCTCAATGAGGTTGAAGCTTATAGTCACTAGATCTAGGAAGATAACTCTCTCTTGTGATCAATGTATTACTCCTTGGAAGAGGAGAATGCTCGCTTGAAATCAGAACTGCAAACCAAGGATGAGCTCTTGGCAAGGTTGCAGTGTGGTGATCAGAAAAATGCAATACCTTCAACTTAAGATGCAGAAACCATGGCAGATGATGGCACTGTAAGTTCTTTACCCACTGGAATCTTCTTCTTCCTCCCACTCAGTTTTGGATTCAGGTAATGAAGTCTTTGGTTTGTTTGAAAACCATACTAGAGGCATTGGATCTAAATTACTAGATAAAATGGGATTTGATGGAAAAATCCTTGGTAAAAATGGCCAAGGCATTGCTCTAAGATAGTGGGAGACAAGCTTCTGAAAGAAAAGTGAATACCCCACTAGTCCTGCAAGAATATTCTGAGTAGGAAAGTTATGCTTCATGGTAAGAGAAATCAGTGAAGAGGTAATGAGATTCCACCTCATGTTTCTTACCATAATCATAATCACAATAAAAATTATGATCCACTTTTTCAGCTTAAGAAGTATGGTTATGATTTTCAGAAGATGTGGAATTCCTTTCCATGTACTTTATGTGGATTTCATAATCATTATGTGGTCAGATGTTGGAAGAGAAGGACATTGATGAAGAAGTTGATGTCGTTCGTCAGGAAAAAGGAAAATTAGAAAGACCAATCTCATCATGCAGAATCGAGAAATGGAAAAAAGAGTTCCTCATCCTAGAAGAAGGAGATTAAGAGGAATTTTTGTGCTCATTGCCAGAGGAATGGGCACCAGGTGGAAAATTGTTGGAAACTACATCCATCTCACCATCAGAGTAATGGCAAGCCAAAGATGGAATGGATGCCTATTGCAAAGGCAAAAGAGGTTCCTACTCAACCACCAGTCGACAATTCAACCCAGGACTAGGTAATACCTGAAAGTGAAAGTCCTTTAAAATGTGTAAGTCAACAATTTTTCAATTATATATTGCATAATTCAGATTGATGAATAGTATGCAATATTTATTTGGAGATCAGATTTTGGGAGAAAATGTTGAGAGAAAGGTTTACAATACTAAGTGGATTTTCTTACTTTGAAATTTTGATTAATGCTCCAAACATATCTCCTAATCAGCTTGTGAGTACCTGTTATAGCTAGGATACATGATTTGACTCATATAAAGCTTGGAGATTGATATGCCATTTGTGTAGACAATAGAATTCATAGAGGTCATCTTAGAACTTCATTCTTTGTAGATGCATTGTGACCATGCAACAGAATGGTAGCTAAATCACCGTTGACATTGACATCAGTTCAAAACTTTGTTCCATGAATAGGCCATCACTGGTAACTAGCAGAATGGTACCTGATATAGTTTGTCAACAAAAGGAGCTCTCAAAATATTAGCTCGGAATTTCATTCGGATTCAAGGCATTGCGACCACACATTCGAATGGTATTTGATCATCAGACTTAGCATCGTGCAGTAGAGGCATTGAGGTTTGCAAGATACTTAGCACTGCATAGCAGAGGCGTTGAGGTCTACAAGAGACTTAGCACTGCACGGTGAAGGCATTGAGGTCTGCAAGAGACTTAGCACTACACAACAGAGGTGTTGAGGTCTATAAGAGACTTAGCACTACACAGCAGAGGTGTTGAGGTCTGAAAAGGGACAAGTCATTGTCCATCAACGACATCAGATCAATCATAGATTTAAGTAACATGGAGTTCCTTCAAACCAGTTTGGATTCTGCGGAATCAACTTGGAGACAGGAGTTGTGTTATAGAGTAAAAGAAGATCCTTGTCAAATATTTGGAAGCTTAGCACCACACAATAGGAGCATTGAGGTTTCATTAAGAAACTTAGCACCATACAATGGAGGCATGGAGGTCTTCTTCTGATATCAAAGTGGTGCAACAGAAGTGTCATGGGCCCATAACCAACATGTCTAGGATAAGAGAAAAGTTGTCGAAGTGAGAAGGTTGCAAGATAAGAGACCAAAGGTTCTACTATAACAACACGTCCGAGGTGGCAGTAGAGTTTCTAGATTCAGGGCAGGATGGAAAAATATTTCAATATAAGATTTTTGGGATAAAAATCCTTTCTCATTAGGGAGGTGTGATCAAGGGATCATTTTGACATAAAAAGTTCCCTAAACATCCCTAAATGGTATCCGTGGAGAAGATCATTTTGAGAGTTTTTCATCGACTATAAGAACATGACAAACAAACATTGGGAGCTTTAGTTATGTCTGGTCAAAGTTTAGACAACAAGAAAGTCAACTCTGGTCAACATGTCAATATTGGACCAATCACACTGCGACACGTGGCAAAAATGAGTTGGTAAAATTGGAGGTATTTTAACCATCGGTCTTTGACAATTGTAAAATGGAATAGCCCATCGGTATAAGAGACTCAAATTTGTTATGGAGGGGAGCCTGGTCACCGTGAGGATAATTATATTATCACCGACATGGTGGGTCCTCATACTACCACATGGCTTGCCACCATGAGTTTGATTTTCCAATCATGGGTTGATAGGTGGTCTTACTCTTCATATTTCATGTGGGCCAGATTTCATATTAATTTGTAATTATTTACCACACATTATTCCCAAATGCCACGCATTATTCCAGATACCACGCATATATATCAACCTTCATATTAATGTTCAAACATTAGTATAACCACCACTTACCCACATAAACGCCAAACATGCTAAGTCCACGTGGTTGATAGGAGATGAAGCGGTGGTCGGGGGGCAAAGGCCCATGCGTGGAAGCTTCCACGTGAGGAGAAAGAGGTGGGGCGGTTATGCCTCAAGTGGTCCCATGACCACTTTAACATGCATGGGATAGGCTATTTAAAACCTAAAACAATTATCTCCTCCACCAAATGTGGGATATACCCACTTAACCATGTCCGCTCCTAAGGGAATTAATCCCTTCCTAAGTGCAATCTGTCCTAATATGGAGATAAGCCTATCCAAATGCTATAATGAGGCTAATATTAACCTAAGATAATATTTTAGGCATTATTTTAAGGGCCCTATGTTTGTATAAATAGGGAACCCATTTCATTGTAAAAACACATGAGCCCGAGAAGCTTATTATTTTGTTAAGCTTAATTGTGGGATGTGGTAGAATTAGTATTAGGGAAATTTTAATATAGTTTTGTAAAACTCTATTAAAATTCTAAAATTACTATAGACAAATATTGTTTATTGGCCTATTATTTTTTAGGCAATAGTAGATGAAATATTTGTGATTGGGAGTAAAATGCAAACTACCCAATAGGCCCATTGAGCCACACTAATCACTTACAATCCCTAGATTGTTGACCAGAGTATTAGAGGATGAATTGATAGCGTCGGGAAGGCCGATCGAAGCCAAAGAAGAATGTACACCAGGAAGGTGAGGGACATTTTCGACTGATCATCGGAGTTCTTTTGAGAACTAGAGTACTGATAGGCAAGTGAAATTCCATTAGGTTTTCTTTTGAAAGTACTATTGTAACTTACAAGTTTTGACTAGTGGAATGGTTCGAAAGAACCCAAAGATGTAGGAAATTTCTGAAGTCCGTAATCAATCATTGTGCAATTGTCTTTATTGTCTTACATTAATTTTAAATTGATTACTTAAAAGGAGCAAATTGTCGGCAACAAATTAAAGCCTACAAGGGTCTGAGATCAGGTAGATAAAAAGTTGATTATTTTCGGATAAAAAACAAAGAGAATATACCAGACAAAGGTATAGAGGAAACATTGCAAGTGAGGTAATGAAATATGATATTATTCTCTCCTTGGATAATAAAGTAGAATCATGGGTTGTAGATTCTAGAGCTTCTTTCCATGCTACCCCTTATAAGGGTTATTTCAGAAATCATGTTCAGGGTAATTTTGAACATGTTTATTTAGGAAATGATTAACCATGCATGATTACTGGTAAAGGTGATGTTCATCTTAAATTGTAGAATGTAAATACATGTGTATTGAAATATGTGAGGTATGTGCCAAGCCTCAAGCTAATTTCTATAGGGAAATTAGGAGAATTTGGATGCATGGCTACATTCACAATTGATTCTTGGAAAGTTTCCATGGGATCCCTTGTTGTAGCAAGAGGAAAGAAGGTAGGAAAATTGTATTTGTCTACTTGTCTTACTGATTCCTTTTCTATGTTATCTACTTCAGATTCAGATGAAAGCATGTGGCATTATCGGCTAGGCCATATGAGTAAAAAATGAATGTAGATCTTAAAGACAAAGGGTAAGTTATTAGATTTGAAACATGTGGATATTGATTTCTGTGAGCATTGTATATTTGGAAAGTAGCAAAAAGTGAGATTTTTTAAGGGTGGGGCAATAAAGAAGGATCAGAAATTGGAGCTTGTTCATTCAGATGTATGGGGACCAACTCAGGTTGCTTCTCTTGGAGGATCAAAATATTATGTGAATTTCATTGTTGATCCCACAAGAAAGGTATGAGTTTATTTTATTAAGCAGAAATATGATGTTTTGTGACTTTTAAAAGATGGAAATCCCTTGTGGAAAATGAAACAAATTTAAAGTTAAAGTGTCTTAGATCTAACAATGGTGGTGAGTACTGCTACAAGGATTTCAATGATTAATGTTCAGTGAATGGAATACGCAGAGAAATAATAGTTCATAGAACTCCAAAAGAGAATGGAGTTATTGAAATAATGAACAGAATAATCATGGAACGTGCTAGAAACATGAGATTTCATGTTGGTTTACCTTTAAAGTTTTGGGAAAATGTAGTAGATATGGTGGTATATTTAATTAACCATGGGCCTTCAAGTGCACTGGATGGTGGATTACCAAAATAATCATGGACCAGAAAAGAGGTAGATCTTTCTTTTCTTAGAGGTATTTAGTTCAAAAGCTTTTGTGCATGTTGATAAGGAAAATAGGAAGAAAGTGGATGCTAAATCCAAAATATGCACTTTCATTGGTTATGGTTATGGTGATTTTTTATTCCAGTTTTGGGATTTAGAAGATACTAAGATTGTTAGGATCCATAACATTTATTGGAATGAAAAGAGAATGTACAAGGATCAGGTTTTGGTACCCAAGAATGAACCAAGTGAAGATTTTGTTGAGAAATATGCAATCTTGAATTTAAAATCAAAATCCACAGACACCAGCATTATTTAGGGTGAATGGTTTTGGTCAGAGCATGACCAACATTAGTTGGGTGAAATGACATTGGATTCAAAGGAACCAACATTGGTTATAGGTGACTGACGTCGCTCACTATCAGAGATTGACACTAATGTGCAACATGCACAGAATGAGCCCCTGACACCCCAAATCTCAGTGAGAAGGTCACAAAGGGTAAGTAGACCTCCAGAAATATTTACTCCTTCATTATCTTATTTATTATTGACTGATAATGGTGAAATTGAGTGTTTTTAAGAAATGATGCAATAGGATACCCACTTGTAGTGGGAACATGACATGGATGAGGAGATGGACTCCTTGAAAAAGAATCAGACATGGGATTTAGTCAAGTTTCTAGCAGGTAAGAGGACATTTCAGAACAAGTGGGTTTACATGATCAAGGAGGAAGAGGGTGGAAAGAAGAGATACAAAACAAGGTTTGTGGTAAAAGGATTTGTATAGAAATCGGGTATTGACTTTGGTGAAATATTTTCTCCTATTGTTACAATGAATTCCATCCGTATTGTTCTTAGTTTGGTTGCAGTAGGAGATTTACATTTAGAACAGCTTGATGTTAAGATGAATTTCCTTCATAATGATTTGGAGGAAGAGATCTATATGAATCAACCACTTGGTTATGAAGTCAATTGTAAGGAGAAACTTGTGTGTAAATTGAAAAAGAGCTTGTATGGGCTCAAACAAGCTCCGAGGCAATGGATCTAGTATGCAGGACATTGGTGAGCTTAAAGAAAATTTATCTCACACATTTGCAATGAAGGATTTGGGAACTACAAAGAAAATCCTTTACATGTAAATTCATAGAGACAGGAAAAATAGGAAATTGTATGTCTCAGGATAATTATATCAATAAGGTGTTGGAAATATTTAAAATGCAAGATGCAAAACCTGTAAGTACACCTATGGCTGGACACTTCAAATTGAGAAAATATCAGTGTCCTACATCACATGAGGAGGTTAATTACATGGCATGAGTTCCATACACTTCAGCAATTGGAAGTCTTATGTATGTTATGGTTTATACCAGACCAGACATTACACATACAGTAGGAGTTGTGAGAAAATTTATGGCCAATCCAAGTAAAGAGAATTGAAAAGCATTCAAATGGATTCTCAAGTATTTGAGAGGGACATCCATCATGCAGTTATGTTATGGAGGATCAAATACTTCTTTATGTGGCTATGTTGATTCAAATATGGCTGGAGATTTAGATGGTAGGAGAAGCACCACTGGATATGTATTCACAGTAGGTGGTACGATAGTTAGCTGGATTTCTAGATTACAGAAGGTTGTGGCCTTGTCTACTACATAGGACAAGTATGTTGCACCTACAGAGGCTAGGAAAAATATTATATGGATGAGAAGGTTTATGGAAGAGTTGGGAAAGGACAAAGAGGATTGTAGGTTGTATAGTGATATTCAAAGTGTGATTCATCTTGAAAAGAACTCAGTGTTTCATTCAAGAACAAAACACATTCAGTTGAGATATCGAAAGAATGAAACACATTCATCATTTCATTCTATATTACAGAAGGTTGTGGCCTTGTCTATTACATAGGCTGAGTATGTTGCACCTATAGAGGCTAGCAAAGAGATGATATGGATGAGCAATTTTATGGAAGAGTTGGGAAAGGAGTTAGAAAATTGTAGGTTGTACAGTGATAGTCAAAGTGTGATTCATTTCGTAGAGAACTCAGTGTTTCATTCAAGAACAAAACATATTACGTTGAGATATCACTTCATACGATAGGTGTTGGAGGATGGGAAGCTAAAGTTGGATAAAATTCATACAAATAAGAACCCTGTGGATATGCTAATGAAGCCATTGACAAAGGAGAAGTTGGAGATTCACTCTAATTCTATTGGTCTATAATTTTGAGACTTGAAGATGGAGAAAAAGGCCAAGGAAAAGGATTAAAGGATGGAGTTGTACGTGCAATGCAGCAATTTATCTCCAAGTGGGAGATTGTTGAGTTGTGGAGCTTAATTTCTTCACATTAGAATGCTTTACTAACTTTCCATAATACACAATAACCAATGTTAGTCACCTGGGACTGGTATCAGTCAAGGCAAGGAGGAGTTGACATCAGTTAGGGTAATTGGTGTCAGTTTCATGTGCGTGAAATTTTATATTTAACTAATGGGAATTAGATATAATATTTATTGTAAAGTTGATCTAATGGTTGTAGTTGCATAGCTAAAGTGCCCTAATTTGGTATATGTATAAAGGCATGAGAATTAGGGTTAGAAGGCAATGAATTGCATTTGTTGAATGTAATTTTCCTTAGAGAGAAGGAAAGAGTAGTTGGTGAGGAGAAAGCATTGTACATCCTAGGAGGTGTTGAATATCATAGATCTTCATTGTATTTCCTCTATAAAGCACTGAATAATAAGATTGGTTGTTTCTTGGTGGACGCAGCCCACACTGGGTGAACCACATTATATATTGTGTTATCTTTCTCTTGTTTATTTTATCTTCTAGTTAAATTTAGTGTTTATTGCTGGTATGTTTTAATTGATTATAGATTTTTACAACACTGGTTTATGGTTTAGCCCCAATATTAGCGCGATCTAGTTTTGCGCGGGTCAGGAAATAGGACCCACAAAGTCAATTGCCTAATTTTCAAATGGTTTTGCACTAGTAATAGGCCTCAAAGGTATTTCATCTATACCCAGGCTTTCCAAGGTGGTGACAATGGTCATAGGACTTACAATACTCTATACAATCCTTTTAAATTGTTTCTCACTAAAGGCATACCAATATAATCTTGCACACGGTAGCATTTCCTGTATAATGTCCACCTAAAATCCCACAATGAGCTTCCTCTATAATGGTAGTATGCTCATTCTCAAGTACACACCGACCAAAAACCTCATCTTGACCTAACTTGTATAAATCTCCACCGATTACATGTAATGTGTGGCACGTATAACAAGTTGTTTCTTCTCCAAATCTTTCATTCCTTTAGGTGCCACACCTATACGTAAGAATACAACAATATCCTCTAAGTCAGAGGCACGTGGTTCAATCTAAAAATCTTGGCATCTGACATTTTTTCCTCAATGCTCTATGCATCCTCACCTGAGTTAATCCTTCATAAATGATCTGGTCTTGAGTTACTCTTTCCTAGCTTCACCACTACTGTAAAATCAAATTCTTGGAACAAGAGAATCCACCTGCATATGCACCCTTGCAAAATGTGTTTATTGAATAGATACTTAAGTGACATGTGATCTATATAAAATATGAACGGAGTTGCCAACAGGTATTGTCTAAACTTGTGCTCCGTAGTTGTATAATTATGTTCAGTCGGGGTCAATTTCCTGTTTGCAAATAAAATAGGATGATCAACAATACCCTCTCCAGGATGGGCTAATACTACGCCAATGGTCATGCTAAAGGCATCCACATGCACATGGAATGGTTTGGTCCATGAAGTAAAGCACAGAATAGGTGTAGAAGTAAGCATTTCCTTCAATGTCTCAAACGCGTGCTATTGTGCCTCACCCCAATGGAACTTTCCCTTACTCTTCAATAATTCATCTAAGGGCGTGGATATCCTAGCATAACCCTTGCTAGAATTCCTGTGATAACATGTGTGCCCCAAGAATCTGCGTACCTCATTCTAGTTAGTAGGTTCCTCTAAGCCCAAAATGACAATAAATTTAGTAGGATCTACCAAGAATCCTTCTTTACATATGATATGTCCTAACAAATTTCCAAAGGGTGTAGCAAAGACACACTTCTTGATTTTTAGGGAGATGCTCAACTGCTGACATCTCTCAAACATAAGTCTTAAATTATCACAATGATCTTTTACTAGCCCATAAATAGTCCAATCATCCAAGCAAACCTACAAAAACTTATGAATGAAGTCCTAAAATGCTTGTAAAACAATGTGCTAAAATACTGCAGGTGCATTCTTCAATCCAAAAGGCATAATTGTGTATACAAAACTTCCCCCACTCAGTGGTAAAGGTTGTCTTCTCTTGATCTTCCTTAGCAATTTGAACCTAATAATATCAAAAAAATCCATCAGTAAAGGGGTAGATATCATGCCCTACAATGCCTTCCAAAATCTCCTCTATAAATGGTGTGGGAAAGGGATCTATTACACAAGCAACATTCAACTCCCTATAATCCACACCTATCCTTATCCTTCCATTTTTTTATGCTTATCACCATAGGACTAACCCACTCTGACTCCTTAATGGGCTCAATGATTCAAAAATTCAACATCTTATCAATCTCTTCCTTTACCTTAGCACAAATTAGGATTCATCCTGTAAGGCCTCTTCCTAACTGTACACACACCTTCCTTTAACTTGATCCTCATCTCGCCCAAAGAGTGATGTACCTCTTTTAACTCATGATATCCTCTAGGAAATAAGTCCTGGAATTTTCACAACAACTCAATTACTTTTTCAACCTCTAAGTCAAACCAGTAATCACCAATATCGACCTCCTTAGGTTATGCATTTGTTCCATTGTTGACCTTCTTCATTTTCATAGGCTCATGATACACGCGCGCCTATTCATTTGCAATGTCTAAGACCTCGCGCATGCCCACTGTATGATCAACATATAGATTCTCCACTTCCTCATCATCAATCATGTAAATTTGTTTACCTTTCTCTTTTTCTAACCACACGCGCCCAAGTTGTTCTTCATTTGTCTCTTCCTCTTCAAAGTGCACCTCTAGATCTAAATCACCTAGTAATTCCTTAATAATCTCCTCATCCTTTGCACTATCTCCCATATTTAATCACTTCATAATCTAAAATTCCTCATTCACCTATGGTCTAGTAGAAAAATAGTCAAAGTTCTGAATCATACATGCAGTCAATTCAAGCCAATTCCATGTTTCTCTATTCAACTCCGCATAAACATACCATGTCCACATGAAACCATGTAAAGTGAAGTAGAGCTTGTGCACCCATAGTGAAGGTGGTAAGGCCTCTTGCCCCTTTGTCTAGAGTCTCTCACACTCACGAATGTGATGTGAGGCATTGGGCCCCCCATGAAATTCACATGTCTTGGTAGGCACAGTTACTCCTAATAAATCTAGTATAGAATTCAATTCTCACCTCTCGCCATTCTAAAAGACTATCTCTATGTGTAATCCACCAGCACTCTGTTGTCACACACAAGGTATATACCAACATATTCCTTCTTTCCACTTGATATTTCCACTGGGCTTCCATATTGCATAGAAATACATCAGGATTCCATTCACCAGTGTACCTTGGTACCTGTGTACTACCCAAGCACCTAACACACCACAGCCTGACTACATGCATTATTGTACTCTTTATATCATGACCAACCATTTCATAAGTCTCATGTGCCAAGTTATCACAAACAACTCTGGTTGTATCACTCATAGACTGTGCATCATCCCATTGAATAACACCTTCCTTTGATGGCTTAAGCACTTTAGGATTTCTAATGGTGGACAAATAAATTCTATTAAGATCCTCCTCACTTAACAGCTCCAAATAAGGTGCAGCTTTCCCATCCATCAATGGAATAATCACACATTCTCCCTTGTTCTCAAAATTGATGTATTCTTTATTAAATATTTGATCAAAATTATTTTCATAACACTAAGGGTGCCCAAGCAATGCCCAAAAACTATCTCCTTCGGCAAGTGCCAAGACCTTAAAGTCTCTAGTAAATTTGGCCCCTTATATAGTAATAGTGGCATCCGTCAATACACCAATGGGCTTGGTTTTAGTCTTTTTTTCCATATACAACACATTTGAAGATGGTTGTAATGGTGGCCTCCCCATATGATTTCACACGTCCAAGGTGACTACATTTACTTCTGCACTTGTATCAATCAGAATGTTACTTAACAACCATCCATCAACAACTACATTCAAAATGATCTCTTGATTGTACTCAAAACTATGAGGTGGTAAGTTTGATGCAATATTTGTCTCTCGCACTCAACTCCAATGCGTAGTACCTTCTCCCTTAACCATTCCCCCAATAAAGGAATGATTTTTTCTTGGTGTAGAATCTTATAAACCTCTTTTAAGTCATCAACATTTTTCTGAGGAAGCTCAACTGATTTTTCCTACTCCATCTTATATGACTTCTCTTTCAAGCATTGTACCTCACCCTATAAGTTTCTAATAACCTCCATAGTTTTATGATAGAATTCCTTCATATGGGCATGATTTGGATACTTTGCATGTAATACCTCTTGTTTTATAATAATAGGTTTCTACTTTGGAGTCTCATGAGCGCGCGTAGCCTTAGCGTGTGTAGTCACCAACATAGGTATCATCTCAAGGTCAGGTGCTATCTTTGGCATCCATTGATCTTCCACAACATGTTGTACTCTAACCATTCCCACGCCCTTATCCTGCTTGTGTTTCTTGCTCATATGCTCATAAAAATCTGAGCATTCCTCAAACTTGTGACTCTTTCCACACCAGGAAAAAGTAATGTTCTGAGGGCATTCGTGCCTATAATGATCATGGGATTCACGTATGAAATAGGTCCATTGTGGGAATTCAATTCTTCCACCACCAGAACCTCAACCTCTGAATCCTCCATAGTAACCTCTACCTCTACCACCTCCATAAGAGCACCCTTCATTTTGATTATGATTATGATGTTCACCTTGTTCCTTAGAGTTGTTTGCAACACTAGTTTGACGTACACCAGTATCAATGACATCATGAATTTGATCAATCAATCTGCAATTTTATGTATTATGAGTGGTAGACTTACAAAGCCTATAATAACAAGACATGTTTTTCCTAATTGTATGCTACAACAAGAGGCACCTACTTGAATCATGATCCAATGAAAGATATCACAATCTAGAAACATGGCGCACACTGATTTATGAAGGAAAATATCCTTAGTATGTCCTTCCACCTCGAAATCTATACACCAAATACCACTGTGCGTCTCATGGGCTGAATTACCTGACAATTTTTCCAATTTTTTTTCCATAGATGTAATCTAAGATTCCAAAAAGGGGATAACTCCAGTGTCTACACTTCTAACTACCTCAACGCACAGAGATACCTCTAAATCCTCACATGGATCTATAAATTTTTTATGATAAATTCCCTTCTGAAAGGTGTGATAAAACCACCAATAAATCACTGTGCATGTTGACTAGGGTGAATATCATAAGAAAACTTTGATAGAAATTTTTTAAACCATGTATCATACTCCCTTATCTTAGGCATGCCCTGATTAATGTCCTTCAATGCACTAATGATTTTCTATTCAAACTTGGGTATATGGAACTCAGCTAAGAAAGCATTGCGCAACACGTTATAGTCTACACAAGTCTGGTTTGGATCATACTTATTGTACCAACTATGTCCACACCCTTGTAAAGTAGTAACAAACTGACTTGCCTTACGCTTAGGAACCATGATTCCCTTAGCATGCCATACTATGTCACACATGTGTACATGCTCAGCTGCATCCTCAATTCCTTTGTATTCTGGTAGGAAAAGAGACATATCGTAATGATTTTTTTGGGGTTAGTGGGGACCCTCTCCACTAGATCCAAAACTTGTCCAGTATTCCTTCCATCTCTAGAACCACCAGATCCACTAGATCCCAAACCACCTCATCCTCCTCTTGTAGTGGGCACCAAACTAGAGGATGTACTACCTTGTGTCCCAACTGTTGTGCTAAATTAAATGCCCATGATCTACAAATTTGTGCTACTTCCAAACTTATTACCAATGTTCTGTGTGCCCACACTTTGTTCAGATGATGCACAAGAAAATATACTGCCAATCAGATCTCCAAATAACAAAGACAATGTTTACACCGCCATAGAGGAATATGCTATTTGATTAACTCCTGTAATCAACAGAAAATGAAATCTACCTGTCACTACTCTGTCACCAAAACTAGCTTGCTTATCAACAATTATTTCAGGAACTAGAACACCAAGCACAAGGGCTAGGTTACCAGGTAGGATCAGATGCACACCCACGGATCGTAATCATTCTTCCTCATACACACTCTCATCATAAGCTGAGGGGGACCTTCTACTATGCTTTTCTAAGGATGGAAGAACCAGATGCTTTTGCTCCATGTCTTCCACGTGAGCTCCAAATCCTTCCTGAGACATCTTTCTCCACAACTCCAAAGACTCCTCAATGTCACGTCTCTTCGTCAATTCCCTCTCACTCGCTTTATTATACTTAAGCCACCTTTCTTTTCTTTGCCTTTCTGCTGCCAGGTCCACCATATTTCACCACATCTGCTCCTGCCTGCGCGTGTGGTGCAATTTAGCTAGCCATAGGGTGATCTTCCAAATCCAAAGTCATAATTAGATCTTAATCACTAAAGGGATAGCACACAAATAAGATCCTCTAGGTTTGCGTAAGAAATAAAAATTAGCAACCTCTGGATAGGAATAATTCAAAACAACGTACTCCAATGTATAACTATGCAAAACACCACTTCACTAGTGATCTATAATGTGTGTCCAAGCCAAATCAACATCATGCAGAGTCTAGTAATCTTCCTGATTCTATACAATTTATCTATACCTCTAACTTCTCTTCAATGCATATGTTACCAGCCACTCGTACAATTCTTTAGGGAAACAACATAGGAGTGTCTCATAGAGTTCATGATATAGATGTTCTTCAACCCACACACGTGCATCAAAATCAGGTCCAATGTTGAATCTGTGAGCAAACTCTTCCTCTAAATTATCTACCCAACTCTCAATATTGGCCAAAGTCAACCGATACGTCTTCATCATGCAACACCCTTGCAATAACTTGAAAAGAGGTCTCGGCAATAGAACCAAAATGTAGTCCTTTATTTTACCAAGAATAGCCTAAGGCGCACTAACACATCACTCAGACAGATCTGATCACTCACCCAAAGCACGCAAGGGTACCGTGTCCCTCTTTTATGGTAGCTTTGTCAATGAGTTAGCAAGAAAAGACATATAATCCACATCCATAACAACCATGTAAAGATAAACCACAACAAGATCTAGATCACAACCATATGCAAGAATGAGCTAAATAAGAATCGAGATTAGGTTTACTATGCACGATCCAATTATAGATAAGTCAATAACCAATATCCATCCACAAAGATCCATTGTATTAATCACTGTAAAAGACAGAAGTTGAATACATACATAAGAGTATCGCTATAAGTCATGCACACTCATAAACCAACAACATAACTCTACTACAAAGTGAAACTACTAAAACCATGCAAATCAATACATATATATGTATATAGGGCTGGGGAATTTCCCTTCACTGCTTAAACATCCTCAAAATAGGTTACATGTTAAGAATAGCCATGCACTACTTACACAGATAAGAAGGGAGCATGTAAGCTTTTCTAACAATAGTTCTCCTATAGATAACTTTAGTTCCAATCTTATTTTTAGCTCAAAACTCTACATGTCACTTGACCTTCTACTGGTCCCAAAATAGCCTTATGTATCCTACAAGTCTTCATTCTCTAGTTCGAACTGCTAGTTCCTTGCTCCAAAAATAGACTCTTCCTACATAGAATCTTCCCTTGTATGTCACCCAGTCAATTTCTATATTTAACATCTTGCCCAAAATTATCTAAGTCTTCAATCCTTTTAGAAGTAATCCTTGAGCACCCTTTTATGTATCCAACATGTGAACACTGACATACAAGCGCATGCTCACCATATTCTCTCATACGTGTGTTTCCTATGTAGATCTTGTGCATGCGCGCTCTTCAATACTTAGTCATATTTCCATACCCCAACAAATGTGGTAAAAATTTGAAACTCTATAAAAAGGCATCAGGGTAAACTCATGTTTACCTTACCTTGTGAAAAACTTGTGCATTTTCCAGAGAAAATTTGAGTGAATTCTTGTGAAATTGCATGGAAACCTAGATAATCGATAGAACCAGATCGAAATAAGGACATCATCGATTAGAAGAGATCCTTCATAGGGAAGTTTGAGGTTTGGGTGGCATAGAAGCTTTTTTTCATAATTTTGTGTGTTATCTGGCTAGGGTTTGCGAGTTAGGGCACAAATTTGTGTGAAGAAAATAAGGTGAAAATATTACTTGGCATGGACGGTTTGAAGTAAGAAATTCAGGGCACCTAAGGAACAGAGAATATCAGTTCTAAAATTTGGGATTTACGCATGATGTGCCACCCAGGAAGGCATCACCCAAGGGGAAAGGAAAAGGAAATGGCAAATAAAATCCCGTGGTCAAAGATATACAAGAAGAATGGTACTCAAAAATGTAATACCTCGATGGAGTGCTTATGGGAAAGAATGGGTTTCACATGTGTGAAAGATAATATTTAGCAATTACAATCATCACCCAGATGTAAATGCACGCTAGATAGATATGGGGCTGATTTAAAGGAAAAAGGATAGACTATGGACGAGGGTATCACATCTTCAAAATTGCAGGAGTCCTTCAGATATATGAATTCCCCTACTTTGGGAAACTTGAGCGGCTATACCAATGGCTTATGTCATGTGTCCACGAGAAATTTTTCTAGTTCATGAGTATTAGAATGTGCTTTACCATACCTTTGATTGAGATATTTACTAGCCTTCAAAGCATAGGTACAAAGCTTCTAGTGGATTTGGAAGATGATGATGAAGTGGAGAATATTTCCAAAGCATTGAACTATCAATTGGGAGGGAACTTTATGGAAATTTCTAAGCTCAACGATCCTATCATCAAAATGGTCTTGTTGTTACGAAGTTGAACCGACATGAGAGATGGGGCCAAGTGAACAAGCATTGGCTCTATCACAAAGAAAATATCTGAAGGTGCAATCTATAACCTTGTTAGATTTATAGTAGAGGAGATTATTGAGGAGGTGTATGGAGGGGAAAAGATCACTTTTGGTAATGTATTATTATTGATTGTTTTCTCAAAGCTATAGGTACCTGATGGGTCTAATGACAACATATGGGAGTTCCCAAAGGAAAAAAATTCCCCTACAAAAAGATTTTATAACTACACGTGTGATGATATCACTCTTTCATATAAGGTCAGAAGAGATAAATGGTACAGAAGAATGCATAAGGCATTTGGAGCAGAATGGAACTGTTATCAAAATAACTCTCCTAGTTATTTGGATAACTTATATTTTTCATTCTGACTCTAATGTTTCACATTTTAGCTTGCGCGCACTCAAGCTTACTCCCTTGGCATAATTTACCTTGTTGCAGTTCCTCTGTTCACCCTTACGCACCTTCTTGCTTCTCCCTTTGTATTTTGTTATCTCCTTTTCCATTTTCTCTTGCACCTTCTCATGTGCACTGGTTTTCTTTCCTATCCCATCACACACTTCTTACACACACCTCTATAGACTTGCCTTCCGAAATGGCAAAGTCCCTAGCATTCCTCTTACACGCTTGCATATACGAAGCTCCCTCATACACCACTTTTCTTTCTACCGTCGCGCGCCCTCCTTCAATTGAATGCTCACACCCCTTCCCCATACTTGTCCCCTGTAAGTATTTTCTTATTCCTACTACGTGTGCACTTCCGCGCATGCCTTCCCTCTATTTCCCTTTCACATGCTTAGCTCTTACTTCTGTGCATTGTGCCTTCTTCCATGCCAGTCACTATGCCATGCCATTCTATCATACTTGAGTGTACCACAAAAAACCTATCAAAGCACACCAATAAGGTACCAAATTCTGACAACCAGCCAATCAATGACATGTGGTAGAAACAAAAAATCAAATGAACAGTTGTCTGATTTATTTAGTAAATCCGTATGTGCCACATGTCTTACATGCCCAAATGGCTCTGACATCTTCTAACAGACATATCTTTTGCTACAGATCCTCGATCAGTGTGCACCTCGACTTGTCAAAGTAATGCTAACATCAGCTACACGTTGGACTTTTCAAAATCAGATTTAGGCACGATTTGGTAGGCATAAAATAGGGAAATGTCTTTCTGATAATGAACGAACACATCTAATTGACCTCAACCACTAGATTTCAATCATATTTTTCTTTCTTCCTTCTTCTACATGCCAAACAAACATGGGGAAGCACATCTGATAGCCTTGTAGGAGGATTTACAGGAACTTATCACTAGTTATTGGTGGTTGAAGATTTTAATATGAGTTTCCCTCTCTTTTCTCCTTCTTCTCCTGTAAATAGCAAATTTTTACTTTGTACAAAAGGATCCCTCTCTATTGTAATGACACCATGCCAAAATGGTGTCTGACTTCCAGATCTTATACCTTGGCATGGTCTTTACAATGTATTCTCACCTCTTGTCGTGAGTGTAAATGATTGTGCATTCCTTATTTAATAAAATCATGTTTTGTGGAACTCTTGTCTTCCCTTTCTTGTTTTCATTACATCTTGCCTCTTTGTTTGTGTTTTTTGGCATGTTGTGCGTATTCCCACTTGCAGTCCCTATTTTCATGTGTTGTGTGTGCTGGAATGTTGATCCTGTGTGTTTATCTGTGGCATGGGTTATCCGTCCTCTTCTCCTGCACCCGTTGTGTTTCCTTTGCCACTCATGGAGAGAGATCGGCCCTTTCCCTATTGTTATCACCTTCCATAGCTTAGGATTTCCCCTTTCTGCATATCCTTCTTTCATTGGTCCCTTGGCATGTTTAGTCTAGGATTTTCTTTCAATATTAGGAGTAGTAGTAGTGTTAGAGGTAAGTAGAGGAACTGGCCTTCTCTGAAGATCCTTCCCAAGTGCGCAAGGTCCCAAAAATTGGGGACAGTTCCATTGTGGTCTCAAACAACTTGTTTCTTCTAGATCCGAGACGCAGGTGTAAGTTTGACGACCAACAATTTTTGGTATGCCCAATGGGACAAGAGTGAAGAGATTTACATTTTCATCTCAGCAAGTTTGATGTGTTTTGCTAAGATTCATCCTTTAGAGGCATTTTTTCAACATTTTTGGTGACTCAACTGATCCAAACACATCCATTTTATCATTCGTAGACCAGTTTCCCCTCCTTTATTTCAATTTTCCTTCTTGCATCATTTCACCTTCCTCTTTTTGAAGTTTTGCAATCATGAATTCTTTCCCTTCATGGAATTCTCATTTGCAGCAGCAAAGCTATTTTTCCATCCCCACAGTTCCAAAGTTCTCCTCCAAATCAGTTTTATGAGTGTTGTCATCCTGAATATGCATATAACCCACTTTTTTCTAGCAAAAATGTTTATAAAGAACAGGTTTATGCAAATGATGGTGGAAAATCCTTGGCCAAAGCTGATTTTGAGAGGTAGGTGTAAAAGATGGAGATGGACATGATGTAGCTCAGAGTCAAGTGCTCAATAAAGGCAGCTAAAGTTGGCTACAATGTCCCTTGTCCATGGGTTATCCCTGTACCAGGTTAGTTTAACACCCAACAAAAGACACACTTTATTACTAAGATGTTGCCCACAAGAGGAGTAGGAGTAGTAGTAACGTTAGAGGTAGGTAGCGGAACTGGCCTTAGTAGAGGAAAATAGTCTAGGATTTTCTTTTAGTATTAGGAGTAGTAGTAGCGCTAGAGGTAGGCGTGTGCATGTATACTTTGTTTAATGCTAAATCAAATGAAACAATAACTACCACCTAAAATAGTTCTACAATTTAGCTAAAACAAAGCATAAACACCATCATGATAAGAATTAAACAAGGGTTAGATGTTAGCATTCATCAATACAAATTTTGAAACTAACAATGCTAAATATCTAAACTCCTCTATTCTCTAACAAATAAATGAATGGACCTAAGTAAGCTCCATGGCTATCAAAATAGTTGTCCTTAATGTTCCAAGAACCTAGGAATGGGGGCTAATCAAAGTTGGGCTACAAGACCCTTTTGACACCTCCCATATGACCCAAGCACTTTAAAAAAGAGGCGTAACTCTTCAAGATGATGAACTCTCAAAAGGGCAAGGTGCAAGCTCTTAGTCTCTTTGCTATATGCTTTGCATTTGCTCTCTTAGAAAGTTTAGGTGTAAGTAAAAAGGTAGGTGGAGGGCTCTTTATATAGCCCAAAGGATAAAGGATTCAACACATTTTCATGAATGTGGGATAAAGGTAAAACATGATTAGGAATGGATAAGGTTGTTTTATTAAAGGTAACCTTACTTTAGAAGGGTTTAATACATGTTTAGCAAGTCATGGGAGTTGGGGGTATTTTAATTAATCAAAGGTGATTAATTAATAGATAGGTGTAAGCTTATAGAAGCCAATTAGAGGAATATTAGTGCGATTTAGGCTATTATAAGGGGATTAAATCAATTAAATATTGATTTATTGGTTAAATGGAAGGGAAAGCTAATTAATTAATAATAATTAATTAGTCTAGGTAGAAGGGGTGATTTATTAATGGAAGGTCGTTAATTAGGGTATTTGTTGGATAGGAAACTTAATTAATTAGCTTAGTGTAATTAATTAATTATGATATGAGGGAAAATGAGTGCTTTTGACGATATGTCGTTGATTTGCGAGAAAGGGGATAATTAGCACAATTTAAGTATTTAAATTGCTTGGGCGTAATTATAGGTGTCTACATTTGCCCCTCTTTGGGGTGGCATAAGTGATGCCACTTCAAAGATAGTAGACATAAGAGATTTTGAAGAGATGGAAGAAAAATTAGTAGGAGGGAGAGATGCCCCCTCGAGTGTCGATGGGGTGACGAAGGAAGCCGATCGACGATCGAAAAATATGAGAAGTAGGTAGAAGAATGGGGACGAGGCAGGATGCCCCGAGGAGAGGGAGAATTAGGGGTGAAACGGAAGTCGTGTAGAAGAAATATGGATGAGGGGAGAGAAGAGCTTAACCTCTAGCTGCTTATTTTTTTGGAACAAATTTGATGTCATCATATTGCCATAGGAACTACATCATCGGTCCTTATGAAAAATATAAGTAGACGACAAAGGTAGAATGACATGAAAAGCCATACTACGAACAATTGTCCATTGCTGAAAGTACCAACTCCACGCAACATACAATAATGCAATGTAATACGAGAAGGAAAAAAGCTCATATAACAGGGAAAACAAGTATGAACGCACATATCTAACCCAACAACGGTCAAGACAGTTGTACAAATGTTTTGTTATCAGTGCTGAAGAGATCCACAAGTTTGTGATTGATGACAAGGGTTAAAAATGATGCCCCAAGAAAGGATACATGCAAGGGGAAATGAAAATGGACATGGGGTCCATGAAAAGTATTTGTGTGTAACGAAACAGCACCAGGCAACCAAAAGTGCCCCAGAGTACAGACGAAGCAAGCAGCTAGCTTTTGTGAATGGTTGTGAATCCAGTGATCCGCGAGTCGTATCAATCAGGGAAGATGTGAGACAAACCAACAGGTTATGGAGAAAATACCATGCGCAAGACACAAGTTTTAGCCATAAGAAGCAAGTTACCATTTTGTAGCGTATTTTACTTTTTAGGAAAAAAAAAAATTTAAAAATTTTGCCTTGTGTTTGGATTTTTTTGATATATATATATATATATATATATATTATTTTTGTTGTTTTCTCGAAACAATGTTCTATTGTTTTTGTGTTTTGTGAAACAATTTTCTATTGTTTTTGTGTTTTCTCAAAACAATGTTCTATTGTTTTTGTGTTTTCTCGAAACAATTTTCTATTATTTTTGTGTTTGGTGAAACAATTTTTTATTGTTTTTGTGTTTTCTGAAACAATTTTCTATTGTTTTTGTGTTTTCTAAAACAATTTTCTATTGTTTTTGTGTTTGTAACAGTTTTCCAAAGCTATGTGCAGGTAACCAAGAAAGCATGGATGCCCCCAGCATTAGGTGGGGAATATACAAGGGTGGAAGCCACGCGCTTATGAACAAGAGGGTCAAGTCGTTGAGTTGCCCCCAGCGTAAGATGGGAAATAACGAAAGACCACGTCCCTTACAGACGAATAAAAGAAGGCAAAGCTGGATCAAGGCTGGACTAGATGGTGTGCACAAGGAAAATCGAAGGTAGAACCAGGTCCAGGACAAAGACAACTACCCTTCTAATACAGAATGCTTGTGAACAACAAATCCTCCCAAGGCGCCGAAAACCGGTTTTCACCCAAGGACTTGTCCAAAGTACCACAATTGTGTGGTTTTCACTAGTGGACGACCTGTTTTCTCTTTTTCTTTTTCTGATTTTTTTTTTTAATGTTTATATATATATATATATATATATATATATATATATATATATATATATATTTCTTTATGTTTTTTATATTTTTTTGTGATTTTTATGACTTTCTTGTGCCATGTTTAGGCATAAAACCTCTTAAGATGTATGGAATTCATGGGCTCCCAGAGCTCATCACCATTGGGGTGACCCAACTTGTATGCCCCTGTGCCATACTTGGCAACTATGACATAGGGTCCTAACCAGTGTGGTTCAAACTTCCCTTTCTTTTCTCGCTCTGCTCTGGTGTTGAACTGGTTCTCCTTCATAACTAAATCACCCACCTCAAACTAACAAGGGATGATTCTCTTGTTGTAGTTGCGGGAGATTCTGTGTTGATATACCTTTAGGTGATTAAGAGCGCAAATGCGCCTCTCATCTAGGAGCTCTAACTCAGCCAATCTTGCCACGTGATAACCTTCATCCTTATCCAAATAATCTTGAAGAGAAATTCGCAGGGATGGGAGTTCAATCTCTAAAGGGATGATAGATTCTGTCCCGAACACTAGGGAATATGGCGTCGCACCCGTAGGAGTGCGAATTGATGTTCGGTAGGCCCATAGGGCTAGGTGGATTTGTAGGTGCTAGTTTCGACTGGTTTTTCTAACCATCTTCTCTATTATCCTTACCAAAGTCTTGTTTGTTGCCTCAACTTGTCCATTACCCTAAGGGTAATATGGCGTGGACCATTTCAATCTGATTTGGAACTGTTGGCAAAGACCTTTCACAATTTTTTTCTTAAATGACTTCCCATTATCTATGACAATAGCTGCAGGGATACCATATCGGCAAATAATGTGATTCATGATGAATTTAGAAATCTGTGCTCCTGTGACATAGGTTAAAGGGACAGCCTCCACCCATTTTGTAAAGTATTCTGTAGCTGTGATGATATGTGTATGACCATCAGATGAGGTAGGAGTAAGCTTCCCTATTAGATCAAGTCCCCACTTGGAGAATGGCCACGGGGTAGTGATTGGTTGCAATGGTTGCGATGGAGCATGGATGAAATTTCCATACTTTTGGCAAAGCACACATTTTCTAACATAAGTACAACAATCAGTTTCCATGGTGGGCCAATAGTAACCTACTCTTAACAGTTTCTTAGCCAAGACCATTCCATTTGTATGTGCTCCGCATACTCCTTCGTGTACTTCTTTAATTACCTGGATTGACTTTGTCACATCCAGACAACGTAACAAATTCCCATTGTAGCCACGATGATAAAGTGTACCTCCTAAAAGGGTGTAACGAGCTATCTGGCGAATCAGGCTTTGCTTTTCAGAACGGGAGATATTGGGAGGGAAAGTACTGTCCTTAAGATAGGTGAAAATGGGTTCGTACCATGGGGAATAGGGACCAACAACCTCACAAGCCAAGCAAGATTCCGGTACATCATACGCGGGCTGGTGTAGATTTTCTACAAAAAATGGCATATCATTGTTCCCTGGCGGAATACGAAGCATAGATCCCACCGTTGCCATAGCATCTACCGATCTATTCTGCGCTCTTGGGATCTGCTCAAAGGTAATGCGCACAAAATACTCCTTCAGAGTTTCCACCAACTTCTTGTAAGGTATGAGCTTGTCATCCTTAACTTTATACTCATCATTAACCTGTTTAATGATTAGCTGTGAATCACCTATAACCTTAACATGTTGAATATTCCACTTGATAGCTAGCTTCATCCCTGCAACGAGTGCTTCATATTCCGCAATGTTGTTCGTGCAAGGGAAGGCCAGGCGGAAAGCTTGTGGTATAGGATCACCCAAAGGAGTAATAAGGACCACTCCTGCACCTGAACCATGAAACGTAAAAGATCCATCAAAATGTATCTGCCATACGACATATTCTTCAATGTAGAGCAAAGATGCATCTGGCAGATCCAGACTCAAAGGTTCTGTGCTTTGCAAAGGTACTTCCGCTAGCTGGTCAGCAAGTACTTGTCCTTTAATTGATTTTTGATGGACAAATTCTATATCAAACTCACTGAGTAGAATGATCCAATTAGCCATTCTACCTGTGAGGGCGGGTTTGGACAACAAATACTTGAGTGGGTCGACCTTGGATATGAGCTTGGTCTTAGTATTTAGCAGGTAATGGCGAAGTTTCTAAAAGGTAAAAACAACGGCCAAGCAAGCCTTTTCAATCTGAGGATAATTACATTCATAGGCAATGAGCGTGCGACTCAGATAGTACATTGCTTTCTCTTTATGGCTAAGGTCATATTAGGCGAGCAGTGCACCAATAGCGTATTGCGTAGCAGAAATATAGAGCAAAAGTGGTTCTCCCGGAGTGGGAGGCATGAGAACAGGTGGATTAGCATGGTACTGTTTAACCAAAGCAAAGGCTTGTTGTTGCTCAAGTCCCCAGATGAAAGTGATGTCCTTCTTAAGCAAATGAGTGAATGAGTGACATTTATCTGCAAGCTGGGAGATAAAGTGGCGAATGGCTTGAATTTTCCCTTGCAAGCTACACAGTTGCTTGATATTCTCAGGTGAAGGCATTTCTGTGATGGCAGACACTTTAGCAGGGTCTACCTCAATACCTCGTCTTGACACGATGAAGCCTAATAGTTTCCCAGATAGCACACCGAAGACACACTTCTTTGGATTTAGCCTAACTTTGTATTCACGCAGGCGTTCAAAGATACGCCGCAAAATGATAGGATGATCCTCTCTTGTTTTGGACTTTCCGAGGATGTCGTCTACGTAGTCTTCCATGATGTTATGAATAATATCGTGAAATATTACTGTCATGGCCCGCTGATAAGTTGCTCCCACATTCTTAAGGCCAAATGGC